>OW387147.1:12308600-12370854 GCA_936440205.1 Lepidonotus clava
AACTAAAATTATAACGGAGTTTTAAGGTTGCACCTTAAACTCCCTAGCATCCACCTTAAAAGTGCCAAAAGTTTAAGGTTAAGGTGCTTCGAAATATCGGGAGTTAGAATGGGTCTAGACCCCTAAAATCGACACTGCGACAGGGCCTATTTTAAGCCTAGTGACATGCGAGAGGGACTATTGTTAGATTCGACACGGCGACAGAGCCAATTCTTAAATTAGTCAGGGACATGGACCTTAGTGACATTCACAGAGGATTAAAATATAATGACAGGCGACATGGCCATTTCTTAAAATGGACATACAACATGGGGACCCCCCATTTACACCCCCCTTAGAGTGAGCTATTATAGACTAATCTCTAGGGCAAAATTCTGCAATTGTACACGGATGTACGGAAATGCACGGATGTACGGATTTTCAAGCTGATGCACAGATTTTTTTTGTTTTCGACAGATCTAATTAAAATTAATATTGCTGGGTTTATTAGATATGTGGATTGTGCTATATATTATGTATGTATAAATACTTGTAAACTGAAGGTTTAGGGCAGAGAAACGTACAAAAAACATACAGACAAGTAGGGAAATGCACTGACACTGTTGTAGGCCTACGCAGTGGTATGGATGTTTAAGTTGATGCACGGATTATCTTGTTTCGAAAAATAAGCAACATTCACATTGCAAGGATTTGACAACTTCATGAGATCCACGGATTTACGGAAGCTCGGTAGTTTGTCATGAAGCTTTATGGGAGTGCCCTACTATGAGGATCCTTCTGTCAGGGGAAGGTTAGGAGTAATGTTAGAGAGTAGAACATTTGGCTAACGAGAGGATGGCTAAGTCGAAGTAACCTTAACAGACTTAAACACTTTGTGGGGAAAATTCCGAGGATGTTCTAACAAAGATTCATTCCATAGGAGTTCCAATATTGATCTAGTCTCTAGAGCCTTTGTAGAGGCGAAGCCTCTTGTGGAATTATAAATCGTCAACTTTACAACAGATAACCTCGCACTTGCTGGTCTCTCCCCAGGCTTTAAAACATTTGAAAGAATAGAAGTATGCAAAGCAAAACATACCCAAACTACTGATGAACGAAATAATGACCATCTATGGGAAATATTTACCTTTTTAACGCACGTATAAGTACAGTTGATCCATAATCAGAACGATGGAGGCCATTTTGTGTTTCCCCCATTGAGAAGTGCTCTGTGATTGGTCAATTGCCGTTGCAGCCCGTACGGTCTTGCATTATTGTTTCTCATTGGATCCGACTACCAGCGGCTTTTAGGTCCTCCAGCAGATGAAGGCCGCTGGTTGTCGGCTCCAATCAGATACGACTTAACAAAACATATCATTGCAGCGGGTGCCTCCTTTTGCCATTTCTACTTTTGACCAATCACGTCACTGTTCTTTTCTCCAGTCGGCCTCTTTCGCTCAGGTCACCTCCCGATCGCCTTTGCACGTCTTCCTTCTTGCAACAAAGACTAAGGTACGTTCATAACTTTAGATAAACTCACCAATAATGGTAATCAGTCCATCTAGTTATCTCAAGCGTGTGCCATTGTAACCTTTTCTCGTACTATCCATTCCTGGACAGCTCAATCACGGCATTTGTGCGCCTAGTAGGCTAGGTAGCAGCATCAACAATGGCGCTGTTGCCGCCTATTCTCACTTATTCTCACTTCTCGACCTTAGGCTTAGTGCTAGAGTAGTGACATGTATTATCAGCAGGCGTGTTATCGGCACCCCTAACACTTATACTTATATTACAAATAAATTTTTAGCTTTTTGGCAATGAGATTCATATATATTCAAAGGAAAATATGTACTTTATTATCTCAGGCCTGCCAACATTTTACAAGTGATTCTCGGGACAGTGATCTAAAAACAGTAGGCACTACCATAAAAAAATTGAAATTTTAATTTTAGTATAAAATACACATGATTCGAAGCGCTACGATGTAAGGATTCTAAATCTGAAAACTAGATGTCAGTCTGATGTCCATATCTAATTTTGAAGAAGAGTTATTGCTGATTATATACCTCAAAATTGAATGAAAATTCTCTCACTTTCCCATAGTGAGACGCGACCAAATCTGTGACCCAATGCCCGGCCTCCCATGGCTGGTACTAAACCTTAAAACGTTTATAACTCCAAAATCCTTTCAGATATAATAATGATATGAAAAATATGTACTGATCACGTAACTAGTTATTGGGAAATGCCTAGTTTTAGTGACATTTATTTATTTTTTGTTGGTGCCAAATCCAGGGTATTATGAGGCCGTGTGTTGCCTCTGAAATGTGACGGCCTGCACCCCTCCACAGCCCGTGGAGACTAGGAGGCATTATTTCAAAATTTGGGGCATCAAATACAAAGGTCTGGGCATTAGTTTACATGAAAATCAATAATGGTTCTAGATATAGTTTTGTCTGAAAAAGCGGTTCAGACCCATAGCTAAGAGGTACAAGGCTTCCTTAATATAGTATTTGTTATTCAAAATGTACTGACAACTTCAAAATAAACGTTTTGACTAATATAATCATCCTGTGCCAACAAACAAAATACCATTATGAACGTCACGACAAGCTCTACAAATGCTGAAAGTTTCATTGCTGTGTCGCACACACAAGCTGTTAAATTAGGCTATTTAAAGAGGGGTGAATTTCACAAGTTCTAAGAGTGTTGGTCACACCTCCCTATGGCCGTGAAGTGACAGAATTTTCGCGCAACTTATGGAAGTGCCTAAAAACACCCCTAAAAATCGGGACATATGCCCCAAAATCAGTACATCTAATAAGAGCTATTTTTTGGCAAGTGAATAGTGGCATATATTATCGGCAAGCATGTTTTATTGTTACCCCTGACACATTGTGATATTACATATGAATCTGTGGTTTTCTGGTAATAAGACCTATATGTATATATATATATATGTATATATATATATATCTAGGATTTTTTATTGACCGTATATGTTCAAAGCAATCTTTTACACTTTTATTTGGTACCTACCTCATAGTACTGACTGTGCGAAAATATCATAGGCTTCAAAAGAAATGTTTATATTGATCATGAGCCATGTAGAAATGACAATGCTATCTCCATGTTTATCATATAGACCCATACTGAGTTCATCTGCTTACAAGTTACATCCAAATTAGAAGTTTCGTATTCTGATTTAATTTGTATGGCATAAGATGACTCCAAAAAGGAAGAATTTACAAAAAGTGATTTCCTTTATTTTAGGAGTAGATTTGTCAGCATGGGTGCCGAAAATACACTCCATTGATGCCCATGTCTTGTATTATCGGCAGGGTTACATTAGAGTTTAACTTTAAATATTAGGCTTGAAAATATAGAATAATAGTTATAAAAAAAAAGAGATAAAAATCGTAATAAAGAATCAAGACAAAACAAGTCAAAGTGCCATATTGTGATTTTGAAGTTTTAGTTCTCTCACTATAACTTATTATATATCATAATGAATCAACACTGAATATGTACTTTAAATGAACCAATGAAGTACCATATAAACATTGATTTGTTCATATTAATAAGTACAAATGTTGAAAACGTTTTTATAACCAAAAATATCATTTTCTTTATATCAGCCTAAAAGTAATGTTGATTTAGCAGCGATATTTTTCTATCAGTTTTTCCACCCAGGGAACTTTTTAATGTACACCTGAGAGCCCAACCACCGGGACATTTTAGTCCAAAATCGGTACACATTTTGACACAACGTTTTCATAGGATCATGACTAGACATGATAGACTTTTTTTTCTGCAGAAATTATAATTCCATTCAATTCACTTTCTGTATTTATTATTTATATGCTAGGTGCTGATAATACAAGACAGGTGCCGATAATACACTCCAAAACATGAAAAAATACTTTAGCTATATTTTCCATAACAATATCTGAAAATAATCCACTGCATCTTAAAGGGATGTTTAAATGTACAGACTATCATATGGGACAGTTTATGATTCAGTTTTAGGATGATTAAGCATACAGTCACACATTATCCAATAAGGTGCTGATAATACCCGCCACTACTCTAGTAGACAAAGTATTCGCCTCTGGATATTGCCATTCCAGCCTCTTTAGTGGACATCGGGAGTTGGAGGGGATGCGGCGCAGGCTAAGTGCAAGGGGCACACCCACTTATCCTTGTCATACTGAACTTGTCATACACTCAGATTTACCGCCACAGTGTAACAAACTTTACATATCCCTTCCCACCACAATCTGGCCCCGACCTGATGGCCCCTTGCAATGGCCAATGCATTGATGGGATTCACTTCAGACTGCAGTATTTCCCGTCACTGCCCTGGCCTGGGCTGTGCAGGGCTCACGGAATATTAAAATCGCTGGGTGTCCACAGGACACCCAAACTGTAAAGTATGGGTGTCCGGCACATAACCTAGGGGGTCTAATAGACTAAGCTGTAATATTGGGGATTGCATTCTAGTGTGTCCACAGGACACCCAGAGGATCCTGTCTGGGTGTCCTGGAGCTTTAGAGGGTGGACAGGACACCCAGGACGCTGGATTTGGTGAGCCCTGCTGTGGGATTGCCAGGTGATTTGGCCTGGTGTGCACTCGGACTGTCAATTTGGCTCCCACCTCTCCTGGCACATAGCTCATAGGCTACTGCCTCGTCACTTCTCATGTGCACCTGGCGGTTGCATATGATTTTAGCTTAATTTCGCACACTGTCTATGTTCCATGTTAAGTTTAAGAAATAGCCCTGTTGCCGTGTTGAATTTAACAATACCCCATGTTGCATGTCACTATGCAATAAACGGCTGTGTCACTGTCAATTTTAGTGCTGTACGCCCTCAAACCACTTTGGCTGCTCGGCGATGGTATCAGACCCAAATACCCGGTCTAATATAAAGCCCATTGACCTGCCAGACCCGATATCTGACCCGGTGTGTGAGGCTCACCACTGCTCAGTTCAGCAGGCACTCATACTATGGTACATAGTACACAACTTTACTCTGCTTCCTGACATCCCCAATAGCTATCGGACCCCGGCCACCCTCACCAGCAAGCTGGAGTCACGCTGTAATTAAATATATCTTAGCCACAGTGGCCAAGTTTTTCCAAAATGCATAAGCCACATTTAAATCTATTTAGCCGCACATGATTGTAGTACTTTATATAATATAATTGTTTGAGCACCCAAACAAACAAATTCTCCTCTGAGATCCAGTGATAGCCTGGAGAACATTACTTTTTTTCCCATGTCTGAGAAATTAGTTGATATAGTTAAGTAGTACCTACATCGCTTGACAAATCGGGTGTCTTGACGCCTGGGACAACCAGAAAAGGGTTCAGGGTAACCAGATTCGAAGGGGGTCCTTATAACTAAAATGTTTATAGACTTTTCCCCAAACATAACGAAGATAACAGTTACTTACTCTGAAAAGAAAGAGTTGTCAAGCCCTGACTTACATAAACCATGGTCAAACGACTCCAGCTGTTAGACCATAGATCTATGAATGCAAGTATGCATATGAGGGTTTTGGACCTTCTTGTATTAAATCTATTGAGTACATTAATTTGGGGCTGGGCTCGCATAATTTGTCTCATGCGTAGTCTGTCACAATTTCTACTTACTTTAATTATGTCTTAATCAATATTGTGTTTATTATTGGATTTATATAGGAAATCTAGTATCTTTTTATATTTTGTCTCAGAAAAGAAATCTAATAAATATTAGGGTATGCACAAACATATATGATAGTATGGGTAAAATCAGTCTCGTTTTCAGCATTAATATCATTTGTATTATATTTAACTTTACATTCACGTATATTTGAAATGAAACAAATCCGTATTTTTCAAGTCATTTCAGAAAACACTGAATTAAAAGGTGGGACAATATTTTGAAAAAAAGGAGGAAAATCTCACTTAAAAGGGGACAATTTCCTGAACTTTGACACCACAAAGTTAAAAATTTGGCGCTCTCAAAATGGCGAATCTAGGGGCCATTTGTCCTTGCCACATGGGGTTTGGACTCCCAAACACGTGAGTGTAGAGCAGCTACCATGACCCCAAAACATGTATAGACAGAAGAGAGACCTAGCTGCTGAAGGGGCCTTTAGGGAATGCTAGACCCAAGCTTATCTTCACAATGAACATGGGCTTATAGTATAATCACAGTATTATGCCAATGAGTATCGTCATTGTAGATTATAACCAAAGAAGTACTTCTATACCAAAGAATTTAATCCATACATGAAAGGATACTAGGATTGTGTTTTAATTTGGTATGGAAGCGTAATCCAATAACTAAAGTGTCTTTATTTTATACAAATATCTCAGAATAACACATTTCATGTAATGTTCATTTTAGTAAATCATGCAGGTCCGGACATCATGTTTAAAATTAAATGTCCTATTCTGACAGCTTTTTGAAAAAAAAAAAAAAACAGCTATCAGGCCTCTCCAAATCCATTCCTAAGGCAGTCCGGATCAGCCCCCTGGCCTCCTCTATATCCTGGTGGACTCACTAGCCTTTGTCAAAGATTTCTTTCTATGTAAAATATATCAAAATCAAAAATCAATCTCATGATCTATATCTACAAATATTATTTATCAAAATTCGCTTCTTTATTGGCTTTTCAGAAATTTCTCAAGGCCTGGATATTGTTTTCCCCTCGTCTATCGTAATCAAAACCTATCATATTCTGCTTTCAAATGTTCACATTTAAAGTTTTTCTATTTAGGAATGGAGACTGACAGATTTTCTTCATTATTTAGAGGCGAAATGATGTTTTGCCTCTGTACTCTAATAATGACAAAAAAAAATGTTATTTTTGAATTTGACTGGTGCTGTCCTCCCTTTTTTCTCAGACATGTGAACTATTACAGAGAAATGGATACATCCTGATGACAGCTCTAGATCTGGGGAAGAATAGTTCATTCCATTTTTTCCCAAAAACATGATATAAAAATCACATTTTAAGTTTGAAAATGACGAGAAATTCCATTTTTTGACAAGTCATGATGCTTTCAAAAACCGCCGGTGCAAATTGAAAAATACCGGCACCCAGCGCCCGGCAACAGCTTAAGTGCATGTGTACTAAAGGTAGGAGATAGGCTTTGGAACTTTGAGTCGCCCGGCAACAGTGACATATATGCATTGAACCGGCGAAAACAGCCGGTGCCCGGCAACAATGACGTTGTATGATGACCTACTTTTTGAACATAGAACTAAGTGCATGTGTACTAAATAACATTGGTTGATGGAGAAAGCGACGCCCCCGGTAACAGTGGCATAGATTTTGAATATTAATGAATGAAACTGCCCGCACCCAGCGCCAGCCAACAGTGCAAGTACACATGTACTAAAGGTTGGAGATAGTCTTTGGGACTTTGAGGCGCCCAGCAACAGTGACATATGCATCAGGCTAGGAAAATTCCTCCAATTTTCTGGTCGTCAGAGGACAACCAATATTGAAGATCTGGTTGTCCACAAACATCCATAGGTTGTCCACATTTTCAAGACGCATGTAAAGTTTTCAAACAAATATCAAAATAGGCCAAAACGTTTTTATTTTATGGAACATTTTCAGTATATTTTTTTAAAAACATCTGGTGGTCAGGAGGACGACCAAAAAGCGATTTCTGGTCGTCCACACCCATTTTCTGGATGTCGAGGACACGCGGACACGTAGGCTTAGATCTAAACAAACAAGATGTTGTCATTGTGTCAGGACTCCCACATCGGTGTTGTGACTCCCACATCAAGGTTTTTAATTCAATTAATTGATGTTTAATCACATTGGAATAATTACATAGAATAAAAAAGACACTTTTATGTCATATTTGGTTAGACCTCTGGGTCCATTTCAGACCTTGGCCTAGTGGCTGCATGTGGTCCAATGGACCCAGAGTTAAATATATCCGACCTCATACTGCATAATAGTGTCATGTCAAGACACAACAACATTTGATAGACATTTTTACATAGTTCTATTCATACTTAATGACAAATTCCTAAAACTATTTCGCCTCTCATGGAAGCTCCGCTCCAGGACAGACATTAAGACTTGTATTAGCAGCTGGGATTGCTGATCTCCAAAAATTTTGACATTTTGTGTGCAATGGGCAGGAGGGAGGGCCAGTATGTACCTCACAGCTTCAAGTGAAATTCATGCAAAAACGTGAAAGAACAATCAATAACACACTTCATTAAACTTCTCACAATGTAGGTTCATACCCACAATGAACAGGGCAACATGGCCATTTCATATAGTGCACATCAGCCCAAGGGAAAAAAATAGTTGCGTTCCCGTAACATCAGCCCAAAAAATTAGGGTAGGTAGGTCGGGATTTTTTTTTATTTTGGAAAATATTTTTGATGGCTTATAGTGAAAAAAATCTGTATTTTCGTGATATTTGACAAAATTTAAGATATTTTCGCTAAAAAGTCTTTGAAAACATTAGGGTTGCGGCAAAAAATAGGGTAGGTGGGGTTACCGGAATGCTACTATTTTTTTTCCTTGGCCTCGGGCTTAGTAACATGGTCAGCATCTTTAAACACATTGTTGCAAGCTTCATTGAAATTCACGTTTCAATCAATATTTAGTTATATTCATATCTTGTTTCAACATTTATTACACATTTTTCAAAAGAACAAGACGCTCCGCGTCTCGGGTCAAGCAGAGTAGTGTCATTACTTCTTGATGTAAAATTCCCGTTCTTAGTGTGTAAGACCAGCTGCTACTCTCAGAGGCGTATCCATGCTGCACCTTGGGGGTACCCAACTCATCTGGAAGGGGGGTCCAGAGGATCCTGACTCCCCCCTCCCAGTTTCTTTTTCATGGAAACTTTAAACGTCACATAAGGCAAAATGTGTCGCATGTGACCCGGCAAATGCATGACATTTGATTCCTTAGCCTATATGGCATATGCCGACCCCCCAACCTCCCCCCGTACCCTTGAGCTGCAGGAAATTGGAAAGGGGGGTTGGGCGTGCTACGATTGCTATGGTTTATTATGAACCCTCAAGATTTTTACATTACAAAAATTAATATTTGTTCCTAAAAAGGGGTGTGTGTGCCCTGAACGCCCACCCCATCCCCACCACCCACCATCCCCCTAAATCCACGCCTGGCTCTACTCGACGGATTTCCCTCCACCAGTCACCACTCTCCAAACAGACTAGGTTCTACCTGCTGGGAGATTGAACCGTCTTAGTAGGTCACGCAGGGTTGCCGAGACAACACTATGACGACGTTAGCTGCCGTAACGTGAAATTTCGCGTGAATTGTTCAGCTGCGGGCCCCCTATTACGTCTGTCTCAGGAATGAGAACGGGGCTTTAAATCACTCTATTTCGTTTGATGTTGAAAGTTGCTTGAACAACGTAGACTATGGAGAAAAGAAAAACAGTTGAAATTATGATTCAGCTTGTCGCCGTGACGACACTCGTTGCTGAGTGACACTCGGAGTAAGGTCACGGACACAACAATCTTTATATTTTTTCATTCAGATATCTGCATATAAATGGTGAAAATATATAGTTCTATATGTGGGCTGTTGAAAAAAAAACTTGTATAATTCAGATCACATTTTGGCGTGAGTTTCTTCCGCTGGATTCAAATTCGGCAGGAGGGAGAAAGACTCTCTATGCCTAGTAGTACAGGCTGAAACCAGCGAAAAAACATGGCGGCTCATGGACGAAATCTTGTTTTCGTACCGTTTTATATAGAGGGGTAAATACTACAAAATTTTAAAATTACTAAAAAATACACCTTTTCTCCACACAAATTAATTTCTCCATATAAGGAGAAAACGCCTTACGACTAAAAGAAAAGTTTGCGTAGTATTTTTTAAAAAAAGCCTACCACATAGGTCTTGCTACCTGAATACAATTTTCATAGAATGGTGGTACATCCTGCAATGTATTTGATAACCCCACGGTACATTAAAGGCCTATCCTAGAGGCTGCAGCAGTTTCATCAAAGCTTATGTTGAAGGTGCCTGCTCAATTGTCTTCCTGTGGCGACCTATGTTACAGCACCTATATAATAGGGGACCACTGTTCAGCAGGGGCGGATCCAGGAATTTCTAGAGGGGGGGCCCAAAAACATGAATGTAAGGGGTAGGGGCCCCCCCCCCCCCCCCACACACACACAAACATGATTTAACAGGGGAGGGGGGGGGGGGGTAAGGCCCATCCGCCCCCCCCCCCCTTCATCAGCCCCTGTTCAGCTTAGTGGGATGCGACATTCTCTATTAACCCTTTCACTATGGTACCAAATTTATTTCAAACCTACAGCTCACGCCATAGCAAAAATTCTACAGTCATCAAAGTACCCCACTCTTCACATCCTATTATAGGTCTGTTGGTTAAGAAAGTGAAAAGTCCTGTTTTACTGAAAATAATGATTTTCTTAGTCATGTCCTACCAATATGTATATTGAGGTTCTTATCTTCCAGGTTGTATAATTTGGTTATTTGAGGCAATTCAGGTAAGAGGGTTTATATAAATACTAGTTCACAGTTGTGATTAATACGTTTGTCCACTCCTGTAACCCCAGGTCCTGTTCATCAGTAGCAACCTTGAATACAGCTCATATCACACATCCCTAAGGTGCATGATTAATTCAAATACTTTCATATACAAATAATGGCCTCTTTCCTCCAGTGTGGCAGCATTCTCATGCACACCACAAAAGCTGTTTTAGTTGGGGACTCTAATGTGCGAGACTGGCCTCAACATCCAAGTATAGACCTGAAAACTCTATGTTTTCCTGGTATAGATGCTGCTAGGCTGGCAAGCAAAGCTGAAGAGGGGCTATTTCTAGACCTTAACCTCAGCCAGCAGACTTTTGCTTACATATTGGTTGGTACTAATGATGTTTGCCCCCGGAACAAACATTTTGACTCCCTCCTTTATAAGCACCATTACGAGGCCATAATTAGGGCAGCATTATTTGCCAATATGCAGCCAGTGCTGATGCAGCTACCCCCCAGGGGTGATGACCCGGCAAACCGCGTCCAAACACTTAACTGGGTAATGGCAAATTTGGCAGCAGAGTATCAACTTCATACAATAGACAGCTATTTGCCTGTTGCCAAACTACAGAAGAACAAGAAAGGCCTCAAATCAGATGGAGTACATTTAACTCCAGTTGCCAAAAAGGAGATTCTTGGCCGCATGCTGCTCCTGCCGAAACAATTCTCTTGTTACAAGCTTAAGGATCTTCATAAAGATAGACTGTGGCAAAAAAAAATCCAAAAAAAGGCGCTTAGGAAAGAGAACATGCTCAATAGAATGGACGCAGCGTATAATACCGACCCCCTTAGCTGTGATTCTGTAGAGTTGGTTAGAGGAGCAGGGCACGTTTTGTCAAATATGGCCCCTGGTGAGATCTTCTTTGAGGGCCACATTTACCTTTCCTCAGAGCATGCATACCAATGCCAAAAGGCTATTTTCCTTGGAAATCTGTACATGTTTACTCTCATTCAAGGGGTTAAGTCACCATTCCTAGCCAAGAAACTGTCAAAAAAGATGAGTCATCTTCTGCCTGGCATCTGGTATGACAATAGAAGGGCCTTAATGTATAAGATCCTTCATCAAAAGGCAGTTCAAAACAACCATTTTAAAGATGTGCTGCTTAAAACTGACACCAAGTTTATCAGCCACAATCTGCCAGACCCTTTTTGGGGAATTGGGAGAGATGGTTCAGGGGAAAATGTGTTTGGGAGACTTCTAATGGTTATAAGGGCTGAATTTTCTTAGATGCATATATACACTCTAATTAACACCAGAGAAAGTCAGATCAACTTGTATCACATTAGACCCTTGTGTAACTATCTGTAGACTCTATAATAGAAAGCAATTAAGCTTAGTATCATAGAAAATCATTCCTGTGCAAACCACTTATGCTCCCCCATTCATATATAAGTATTGATAGGAAAGCAACTTATATTGTTAGCTGTAACTTGATTCTTTATTCTCCGTAATCGTCAAGTCAATCACATTGATACTCTGATAGATCGGAGTAGGAACTCGCACCAAATGCTCAGGAGCAAAATGTTGCTAAAGCTTGTAAAGCATCGCGTATGAACAGTATAAAGGCTCTTGTAGCAGTACACAGTAAAGTGTTAGCATGCAGAGTGCTAGTAGCAGCACGCAGTAGCTAGTAGAAGCAGGCAGTCGGGGTAGGGTAGGAAAAGTATCCACACCACAGTACAGTACACCCAAGGTAGAAATAGTATGCAAGGGGTAGTATGCCAATGGAGGGGAGGCAGCAGCTGAACACAGGGAGTTTCAGGTGTATGTAGGTGGAGCAGCAAATGCATGGAAGGGGCAAGACCACCATGCATCAGTGAGGATCAGTATGTAGGCAGGAGGAGCGTGCAGGAGGTAGGAGTATGATACAGGTGGTAGGAGTAGAATGCAGGGATTAGGAGCACCAGGGCTTGACAAATCTTTTTTAAACAATTGTAAATGTGGAAATTTCAACTGGCAAAAGTTACCCACATCTTCAATGCATTGCCAACTGCCTAGCTTTCCCTAGTGCACACCTATTTGGTGGGCTCTGCAATAGGGTGTGGGAGCTCCTTTACTTTACTCACCTTGTAGTATGACTACATTACGGAAAAAAATAAAAAATTGAAAAACATTTCCATTCATAATTATAATTTAATGTTGAAGTTTTGATCTATCTGCATGCCGGAATATAATCAGAAGTATTTCATAGAGAAAAAAAACAAAATCAGACATTAATCCGAAAACTTCTATTCCTCCCCTTAAATAAGTACAGCGTCTAATAGTGCATCATCATCAGTTTTCAAAGAAAAAACAGAAAAACTTGAAATCTGTAGTGGTGCATTTTTTCACAAACCATTTTATAGTTGAGAATATTTTAATTTGACAAAGGTGCAATAATCTAATTAAAGATTAAGTATAGACAACACCTCTCAGTGGCCATCTCACAATTGTCTATGTGTTGTGGGTTATGCCATTTATTGTTCATGGTAACTCTTATGTATGATATCAATTTCTGTAGTCCTTTAAAATATCTGTGCATTGATGTAAGTTATTTTGCAATATGTTTCACAGATTTAGTTTTTTGTTTATTGTTTTCATAATTTTCCTGAGTAGGTAGAGATATAATTTTTAATATACAAAATTCACTACCATTAGTGGATTAAACAGACTGGCCAAAATAATCACAACCTTAGAGAAACAAAAAGTCCATAGTTTTAACAAATCAAGAACACATTGTGGTATTGTGTGGCCCTATGACATGAATCAGTGTGGCAGCAATATAAAGAGGGCATTGGGTCCGACTTCCACAAATAGGCATCTCATCTCAGGCTCGTAGCCAGCTTTTCTCAGAGGGGGTTTCGTTTTTTGAGTAGCAGTAGGAGGGGGGTTTGTTTTTTGAAAAAATACATATTTTTTGGATCTAGTGTCATATTTTACATTAAAAATTAGAGAAAAAAATCTTCCAAGGGGGGGTTCATACGAACCCCCCAAACCCCCCCTGGCTAAGGGCCTGCATCCCATAGATTTGGTCACCGTCCATGTGGCGTAAAACTAGCTGCAAAGTTTTACCTTTTGCAGTCTGGCAAAACAACCCTAAATGGTTGGTTGCACGTTAAACTAAACCAACAAACAAATAAACACAGGGTGCCCACGCAGGTCTTATAAGGTCTTAAAAGGTCTTATTTTGGTTTTGCCATTTATAAGGCTATTACAAAGGTCTTATTTTGGGTCTAGAGGTCTTATTTTGGGTCAATCTCAATTTCTTACAATATGTTATTTTTCATCCTGTCATTCCTATGTTTACCTCTTTCTGGTAGAATGTATAAATGTTTAAAAAAAGGTTAAAAAAAAACTACATAGAAATGTCTTGAAAGAGTCTTATTTTGGTACCCAACGGTATTATAAATGTCTTATTTACTTCTTATTCTTATTTCTAAAAAAAGTGTGGGCAGCCTGAAACAAAAAGCCCATATTCATTTCAAATTACTTTGCCAACAGAACGTTTAGCATACGTATTGGTACCAAACTCTCACAGAGAGTTGAACACTATGTCCTCTCTGTCACATTGTTTGTTATACAAATTAACAGCATAACAAAGTACCTTTGAAATATTCTACCGATTGAGACAAATGACAACAATAGAAACAAAACTACAACAGGCAGTCATTCTCCTTGAAAAATTGAGTGCTTAAAATTGTTTCAAGTTTTTCTGAACAAAACTGCATGCGTTCCCCTCTGTCGTAGAAGGGGCTGTGTGGAAAAGCCGGCACTCCCTCTCAAGCACACTTAACTGCCTGTAGGGGAGGAGGTTAAGTTCTTGGCAGTGATCTATGACTATATCCTATCCTTCAAACCTCACATAATACTTAAGAAGAAAATGCCTTAAGGCCATAAATCTCAGAGAATGGGGTCCTGACCTATACCGCAGTAGGGAGTTTATGTCTGCGCATGCCTAGTCCTTTGGCGCCAATAGTTTTCGGGGGTCAAGCCAACCTCCCAGCCAATGAGGAGTATCTAATTGTACCACGTGACACAATATGGCCGCGCCCAGTCCCAAACTCCCTACTGTGGTATATATCCTGCTGACCCTGTACACACTGTACATCCAGTCAATGCTTCATTATGGCTCTTTGGTATACAAGTCAGCAGGTAAATCTTATATTGACAGTGTAAACCCCATCCAAAACCAGGCTCTACAAAAATGCCTTGGTGCATTCAGAACATCACCATCCAAAAGCCTACACGTACAGGCCGATGTTCCTCCTTTACATTAAGGCAGGAAAAATTGTCATTACAATATGCAACAGAGGTCAAACCTCACAATAGAAACCCCAAACACAGTGCAATATTCCAAGAACATAACTGCAAGCTCTTCCGGGTGAATCAAAAACTCGCCAAACCATACTCTACCTCTCCTAAATGCCTTATAAGAGAAGGAGAGATACCTTTCAACATTGTATGAGAAATAAAGGCACCTAGCAACCCACCATGGTCTCAGAATAAAGGTGTGCTCATCCTGAAACTATGCAATAACAATAACAATTCATTCAGCAATCAATATGCAGCCCTGAAAGACCAATACAGTGATCAGTTCTCCATTGTCACTGAACCCCGTTTGGGTTCCAAGTGAACTGACCAAGTGGTTGTTTGGGTTGAATTCCCGGTTGGTGCTTGGTTCACTAAGGGATGAGGTACAGCAAAAATGATTTCCAGGTTTTGATCCCCTGCTGTTTGCCCGCCCAGTCACCTTCATCTTATATATTCAATCAGCAAAGACAGAATTCATTCCAACTTGTTTTCACCGTCAAAATGACCCTGGCTATTGGTACGGTGTAGAACATCCAACACTCACTCAGCCACTCCATCATCACTGATGGAAAGGAAATAGAGTGGGTTACCCAATACATACAGAATATAGGGACCTCACCGGTCCCCTTCATGCCCAATCCAGCATTTCTTAACATGATGAACATTTGGAAAATTATATATTTTATGTGCCTGACTTTATAATAATTTTGCGGTATCATATGTATAGGTATAATTCTGGTATCATCACACAAAATCCAAGTCTCACCAATGTTGTTTGATCATAGTTTTAAAATTGACCTTAGTGGTGGTTCATTTCTACCCCATCGGGGACCAACGCAGGGACAGATGTTTGAGCTCCCTCAGAAGAATGTTTTCTCAGTATCCCCTGCTTTTCATAATAGGTGACTAAAAGGGGTACACTGTGGCCCAAACAGTATCATCAAATGCCGGGTGTGTGGTGTACTTTCTATGGAACATTGCACATTAAAGACCCCTTGCCACTCTTCGAAAAGAGTAGGGTATCCAGGCTAGGAAAATTATTCCATTTTTCTGGTCGTCAGAGGACGACCAAAAATAAAAATCTGGTCGTCCACAACTAGTTATAGATCGTCCCCATCAATGGACACGTTGAAATTCAATGAGCAAATATCAATAATTTCTATCAAATATATGGTCGTCAGGAGGACGACCAGAAATAATTTTCTGGTTGTCCACACCCATTTTCTGGTTGTCGAGGACACGCGGACACGCAGATTTTCCTAGCCTGGTATCAAACCCAGTGGCAGGTTCTTCCTTATTCTTATCATAGATTCAGTCACTGCCTTTGTGGATTACAACTAGATGGAAAGCTTTACCTTGTGCAGCCTGATAAAAGAACCCAAAAGGGTTGGGCGGACATTAAACTAATCCAACATACAAACTAACAAAAGCTACAGTTCCACATATATACTTCCTGCCACTAAGCAAAACACATATTCGATCTAAGTGGCAAAGAGTCTGGAACAAACAAGAGAACAATCTTCTGCACTCTGTCCAACCCAAATTCTGATAGAAAAGTGACAAAAACCAAAGAGAGTGCCTGACAAGGTCAGAACAGGTACCAGTGAAACTGGCCTGTCTTTGGATATGCCTCAACAGGCTCACACATGAACACATCTTGAAAGGTGAATATGCTCCCATTTTTCAACAATGTAACACCAAACTAACAGTAGTGCACCTCATATTGAAGTGTAAGAAGATGGATCGTAGTTGCAAGACGCATCTCCTAAACAGAACATCTATTAAGCACAACGTACCCTGTGGGGGTTCAGCGTAAGAATAGGCCCCCAGTAGCCCCTGCTGATCATATAAGGCAACGATAGAGGGGACCCAGCACTGACCAAAGTGGTTCTTTGGGTTGAATTCCCGGTTGGTGCTGGGTTCACTAAAGGATGAGGTACAGCAAAAATGATTTCCAGGTTTTGATCCCCTGCTGTTTGCCCGCCCTGTCACGTTAATCTCATAGATACAATCACCAAAGACAGAATCACCCTGCCCAACACTCACTCACTCACTCACTCTGTGAAGGATGTGTTTAACAACACCAAACATAAAAATATTTCCTTTGAGCATGCCAACTGATAGATAAAATCTAATAAAGGACCCAAAAGTCTTGAGGTCCATAGGCCAAACTGTGCCCACGACAAGGTGATCAAAGGCCGGGTGTGTGGTGTGTCCTTTCTATTGGACATTGCACATAAAAGACCCCTTGCTACCCTCCAAAAAGAGTAGGGTATTGCACCCGTTGGCAGGTGTCTTCCAAACCATATCATACATACCATCACCTGTAAGCTGAAAAGCAATACCTCATGTGGTCTTGGAATATCCCTCTGTTGTTGAGTGCACATTAAACTACGCAAACAAACAAATATAAGAAACCAAGCTCAAGAGCTCTCGTAATTTATGTGCTTCCTATCACACATCACATAGCCATGTATTCATGATGCTTCACAGATTTTGTGGAGGTCTACAGTGAAGTAAAAATCATTTTTAGCTTTTATATTTTTTTAACAAGCATATCTCCCTTAATACTGAATATACATGCATGAAATTTTTATATGCCTGGATAACATGTGGAGGGGCCAGTTTCAGATATTTAATATTCTAGTTTTTGTTTCATTAATCGAGTAAATTAATTTGAAAAAAAATTACACTTTCTTCTCTCATTTCTCCAATATTTGCACCAAAACAATGTATATATCAAAAAGCAGAAAAAATTACTTTACTTTTTCACATAAAGTATATTATCTTATCCTTAATACGGAGAGTGCAATATGCATTACTGCAAATTCACCTGTGAGGTGTTGTCTATCATTAAGGGGAACAACAAATCAACTTGTACATAATTGCCGGCATGCCAATAAAAAACATGAATACTCAACAATCAATACAAGTTCTATCAGTGTAATGAACTTGGGACAACTCATGCCTCTAAAACTTAGTAAAAATCAAAGTCTAGTATGGAACACTTTCAGAATTAATCATATATAATTATCAGGTTAATTTGAAGGAAAGTCTCATTATGTGCGACAGAATAGTGACGGCTATCTGTCAGGTTGCCTCCCATTAACAAACCAGAGTTATCTGGTTACCCAGCACTATTTTCTAGTTGTCTTGGGCGTACACCCAACTTGTCAAGCCCTGAGGAGAATGCAGGAGGCAGGAGCAGTATACCGGGGGTAGTATAACGCAGTGGTAGAATGAGCATGCAGGTGGCAGTATGTGAATGCATCGGTTAGGACATGCATGTAGCCTTTTGTAGGGGTAGTAGGTCGGCACATTGGGCAGGAGAAGTATGCAGGGGAACGGGAGCATGCAGGGGGTAGGACAACACTGTGGTAGGAGGCATACGCAGGTAGTAGGAGGTGGATGCAGAGGGTAGAAGGTAGATGTAGGGGGCAGGATTAGAATGCATGCATATGAGGAGCATGCATTGTTTAGGAGGTGGAGGAATGGGGACGAAAGTGTATGCAGTTGCAGCAGTAGAACACAGGCTGTAGTAGGTGGATCTAGGAAACTAGGAGGACAGAGTTGTAGGGGTAGGATGCAAGGGGCAGAAACAGCAAGATGTTGTTGGCAAGAGTGCCATGCAGGGGGTAGGAGGACAATGCAGGGGCTAGGAGGTTGATGCCGGGGTTAGTAGCTTCATCTACAGGAGGTGCATCCAGGAGGCAGCAGAAGAAACAGCATGCAGGGGGCACATACATCAATATGCTGTTAGCAGGAGTAGCATGCAGGGGGTAGGAGAATAATGCAGGGGGCATCAGGTGCGTACATGGTACGAGCAGTTTGCAGGGGCACAGGAATTAGCGGGTAGTAGCTGAAGGTGAACTTAACGGGGTAGTAGCACACAAGGACTTAGGGGGTAGTAGCTGGAGGTGAACTTAACGGGCTAGTAGCACACAGTGAGAGTATTAGTGTTTTTGGGGTAGGAGGTGGTTGCAGGCATAAGGAGGAGGAGGTAGGATGAAGGAGTAGGATGAAGGGGTGATGATTATGTACCAGGAGCAGCATGCGGGCGGTAGTAGTATGCAGGGGTGAGGAGTAGGCTAATTAGTTTACACTTGTGTTCTCATTTTGACCCCAAAAAGAAGTATGCTAGCAGCAACTGATTTAACAAGATTCAAAGAACCCTTCAACCACACTATTCCTTCTCATTCATAACTTACTGAACTAAGAAAGCAGCATAATGTTTCCAATTAAGGCACATAATTATTTAGGGTCTTTTTTTAAAGCAAGAGTGAATTACCCAGGTTCATCTTGCATAGTTAATATTCAAGTATGTAACTGTTTCTGAAGTATGTACATCAGATATATGCAATATTGTATACTAACAATCATATACTGAAACTGATTATTAATCACATAGTATGCTTACAAGTCCCTTCAGTATTCGAACTCACAACATAAGTGTTGCGAGGGGGTCACTAACCCTTAAACTGTGAAGCCACATAGAGGATTAGAGGGAAATATTGGTGTCATGACCTAATTTGCTGGTTCCCACAGCTCCTTTAAACAGCTGTTTAACAAACCAGCAACCAAATGGACTGGCTTGTAACACAATCCCATCTCCCCATAGAAGGGAATCCCTGTCCCTGTAGAATTTCTAATAAGGGCTATGCTCTCTAACCCAAATTATATATATTTGGCCCTATGCAACTCATAATAAATTGAAAGAGATATGTATCTCCAACCATTCATTAATCAGGGAATCCCAAAGTAATTTAAGAAGTAATTCCCATAGCTGTGACATAGTACTGAGCAGCCCAGCATTCAGGGAATTCCCAAAATTAAATCCCTTTCCTCAATGATTTCCTAACACCTCAATATTTTCACGTCTTTACTTTTGAAATACTTTTAGAATACTTAAGTCAAGTTAATAGCACCAAAAATAGCACTTCATGAATTTATGTTCAGGTTTTCCTTTAAGAACAATTAACCGACCTATATATACAAGTTCTGACTAAAAACACTACAGCCTTAATAAGCTTTATTACAATCTCTTTTTCCATTGTCCTTCAGTTTAATTTAAGTGTACGACACTAACATGAATGTATTAAAATGGAGGGAAGTGATGCTAATGTACCTTGCATGTTGAGAATGAATCTATTGACTTTCTATCTTACACACTGGATTCCTGTACCTACTGAAAAAAACTTTTGTGATCACCGTTCAGAACCAAATACAGAAGAAAAAGTGTTTGTTATGAGCTAATGCCAAAAGATATTTCTATTTGTAAAGAAGTAAATTAGTTTTACAGGTTTGAAGTAGTTTCTTCCAACCTATAAAGTGCAAGGCCAAATTCATTTGATCCGTCTTCTCTTAAACTATTATGCAAAGATAATATTCAAAGCAACTTCATTTTCTCTAATAAATTCCATATGTGAAATTGTTTCACTTACCCTGCATGCATTTCCACAGATTCAGACCTTACAAAAAATATTACCAGGGATAATAGTAACATTATAGGTCTCAATTTATGACTTCATACACATTGTAAATTACAGGTATCATATAATCAGAAAGTTAAGGTAAATAAGTGTAGCCTTTTGAAGTTGTATAGAAGTATAGGGTTAAATATGAAATGCCCGACATGCAGCAAATTTAAAGTAAAAAACCATAAGCCTTTAGACCCCGATCTGGTACTAGCCACCCTTGGGTATTTTTCCCAATTAACCCATAGCCGACCAGAAAAACAGCAATTTATGTATAACTTTCCATTTTTTCCCTAGGAGAACACCTTTATGAGTATTCAACATACAAAACTCAGCAGTATATCTTTTAAAAGCTCATTGATTTTCCTTACCAATGCTACAAACCCGTTTTATTTATTGTTAATTGATAGATATAGATGAGCCTTTGAACTTCCTTAATCAAAAGTAATATAAGGAATTCCAGATGGACATATTTAGAAATCCTTGGGAAATGCATGGATGCAATCTGTAGGGTTAAAAGGTTAATGTTAAGCCCTGTTTATGTATTGAATTTAATATCTAATGTAACATATAAAAGCTCACAAAGTATTTCATTCGTATGGTGTCCATTGTGAACAGATTGAAAGTCATAGCGCATCGTTATCTCACAATAAACTCAATATGAGTTGGTGATATTATGCAAGGATTGTCTGATCCCTTTCTCAATTACTATTTACGATGGTTTTTCCTGTTATGATTTCAACCTTTCACTCTCAAATGAATGGCACTGTTCCACTCGTAATAACCCAATCAGTTGTGTTGCAATTATACATTTCAAATTATCTTTCAGTAGTTTTTTTTCTCATAATTTAGTTTATGGGGAAAAATATTACAAAATATCATTCAGTAGTTTATTTCATAAGCCCTTTAAAGATGCCATGTATACTTAGTAATTTTAACATACAGACTTGGTTTGTTAGTTATTGGTTGCTTTACACCCTATTTAACTGCCAGGGTCATATCAAGGGTGGTGATGGTGATCGTATCTATGAGAAGGTAGAGACCGTACCCCTACACTTTTACCGAGGTAGGTGTTATTTAATGTGCAGGGTCCCATAGGCAGGGCCCTACACACAACAGCTGTTGGTCCTCTAGGGACCTTTGATAACCCAGTTGTTGCCACTGGGAGAAACACAGAGGGGTGTAGCAGCCCAGCCTGTCCCATTATCGAACCCAGGACCTCCCACACTCCAGGCGAACGCTCTAGCCGCTTCACCACCCCGTGCCCCCACATACAGACTTGAAACTGGCCTGTCTTCTGATAGGCTAACACATGAACACCTCTTGAAATATGAAAGTGCTGAGATATGTCAAAAATGTAACACCAAACTAATGGTAGAGCACATTATATTGAAGTGTGAGAAGATGAAATAAAGTGGCAATAGGCATCTCCAAAACAGTACATCCATCAATGCTGTGTTTAATATATGCTCTTATAACTCCCGGGAAGGTAAACTCACTCTAATATCATGTACGTTTTTGTGTTAAGATGTTGTTGCAAGCACTACAAACACACGGAGTGCAGCAAACAGTTCACTACAACAGAGTTTTCAAGTGGCACCAGGAGGTCAAGCTCTACTCAGGTACTTAGCATTTGTCATGAAATACTTGTTTTGAAAACCTATTGCAGTGGCCATGTAGCTATGTTGTTCTATCACAAAACTACCTCATAATCAAGGACGTCTTGAAGTATAACAGACAGCTCTTATCTATGACACAGACCGTTTTCCATTTAGTGTTTAGGGCCTGTTAATATATTTGGTATGTCAGACTAGTAAAGTAATTCCTTGAATCACATTTATGTGATGTACAGAGTATTAATGTCTTCATGTACTTCTATTCCAGTGGAGAAGGACATGTTGCTACTGGCCATCAACAGCATCTGCACTTGCCCCAACAAACCAATCTGCCTTCTGACTTCTCGCCTACATGTAAGACCACCTGACATCACCTTCTGATATCTCGCCTACCTGAAATACCAACTGACTTCAACTTCTTACCTCTTAAGTACCTGTAAGACCATCTGACATCACCTTCTGCATTCTGTCCTACCTGTACGACCACCTTATACCACCTACTGACCTCAAAACTACTACCTGAAGGACCCCCCCCCCCCCACACACACACACAGGGGATCCAGGGTGGGGGTTCCTTCGGGAGCCTCCTGGGAAGAATGTGTCCCCAGCAGCCCCGTGCTGTTTGTAGAAGGCAACAAATGGGGAGACCAGACTCAGTAGCTCTTTGGTAGAGTGCCCACTCTGAGTCTGGGAGGTCTTGGCATTTATCCCTGGACGAGTCATACCAAAGACTAATAATTGTAGTGGTTACTGCTTGCCTTGCACTCAGTATGAAGTTAGAACCACAAAACATAACTGGTCTGCCTGGTGTCAGTATAATGTGACTGGGTGGCGTATTGTGTGGGCCTATGACATGATATCTCAGTGTGGCAGCACTAACCCTTCTGACCTCTCATCTATGTGAAAGACCACCTGACATCACCTTCCGACCTTTCACCTACCTGTAAGACCATCTTACATAACCTTCTTACCTCTCACATACCTGTAAGACCACCTGACATCACCTTCTGACCTCTACCTGTTAGACCACCTGACATGACATTCTGATCTCTCACCTGCCTGTAATACCACCAGACATGACGTTCTTATCTCTCACCTACCTGTAAGACGACCTGACCTAACCTTCTGACTTCTTGCCTACCTGTAAGACCACCTGAGAAAACCATCTTATTTCTCATCTCTAATCTACCTGTCAGACGACCTGACATGACCTTCTTACCACCTATATAACCGTTTGACCTTGCACCTCCCTGTAAAATCACCTGACATGACCTTCTGACCTCTCGCCTACCAGCTGTAAGACCACCAGACATGAGCTTCTGATACCCCTTCTTAACTATCTGTAAGACCACCTGACATCATCTTGTGACCTGTCATCTACCTATATGATCACGTGATATCACCTTCTAACCTGAAATACCACCTGACAACCTTCTGATATGACCTTATGACCTTTCACCTACCTGTAAGACCACCTGAGGCCACCTTCAGGCCACTTGCCTACATGTTACACCACCTGAAATGATGTTCTTATCTCTCACCTACCTGTAGGACCACCTGTCATAAGCTTTGTACCTCTAAACTACCTGTAACAATACCTGACATGACCTGCCAACATCTCACCTACCTGTAGGACCACCTGACATAACCGTCTGACCTCTAAATTACCTGTAAGACCACTTGACATGACCTTGTGATCTCTCACCTACCTGTAAGACCACCTGATATAACCTTATGACCTTTCAACTATCTGTAAGACCACCTGACATGACCTTCTGACCTCTCACCTACCTGTGAGACCACCTGACTTCACCTTCTAACCTTTCACCCACCTGTAAGACCACCTGACATGACCTTCTGACCTCTAACCTACCTGTCAGACCACCTGACATAACCTTCTGACCTCTCACCTACCTGTATGACCACCTGATATAACCTTATGACTTTTCACATTCCTTTAAGACCACCTGACATGAACTTCTGACCTGTCACCTACCTGTAACACCATATAACATTGCCTCTGACCTCTCACCTACCTGTCAGACCACCTGACATCTTCTTGTTAACTCTCATCTACCTGTAAGACCACCTGACATCACCTTCTGACCTCTCATCTACCTGTATGATCACCTAACATAACCTTTTGACCTTCACCTACCTGTAACACCATGTGACATCACCTTCTGACCTCTTACCTACCTGTCAGACCACCTGACATCATCTTGTTACGTCTCATCTACCCTCACATCACCTTCTGATACCTCACCTACCTGTAAGGCCACCTGACATCGCCCGCTGGCCTCTCACCTACCTGTCAGACCACCTGACATCTTCTTGTTACCTCTCATCTACCCATAAGACCACCTGACATCACCTTCTGACCTCTCATCTACCTGAATGATCACCTAACATTACCTTCTGACCTCTCACCTACCTGTAACACCATGTGACATCACCTTCTGACCTCTTACCTACCTGTCAGAACACCTGACATCATCTTGATACCTCTCATCTACCCTCACATCACCCTCTGATACCTCACCTACCTGTAAGACCACCTGCCATCGCCCTTTGACCTCTCACCTACCTGTCAGACCACCTCACATCTTCTTGTTACCTCTCATCTACCCTCACATCACCTTCTGATACCTCACGTACCTGTCAGACCACCTGACATCTTGTTACCTTTCATCTACCCGTAAGACCACCTGACATCACCTTCTGACCTCTCATCTACCTGTATGATCACCTAACATAACCCTCTGACCTGTCACCTACCTGTAACACCACATAACATTGCCCTCTGACCTCATACCTACCTGTCAGACCACCTCACATCTTCTTGTTACCTCTCATCTACCTGTCAGACCACCTGACATCACCTTCTGACCTCTCATCTACCTGTATGATCACCTAACATAACCTTCTGACCTCTCACCTACACCATGTGAAATCACCTTCTGACCTCTTACCTACCTGTCAGACCAAATACCCTCACATCACCTTCTGATAGCTCACCTACCCGTAAGGCCACCTGACATCGCCCTCTGACCTCTCACCTACCTGTCAGACCACCTCACATCTTGTTACCTCTCATCTACCTGTAAGACCACCTAACATCACCTTCTGACCTCTCATCTACCTGTATGATCACCTAACATAATCTTCTGATCTCTCATCTACCTTTAACACCATGTTACATCACCTTCTGACCTCTTACCTACCTGTCAGACCAAATACCCTCACATCACCTTCTGATAACTCACCTACCTGTAGTCTACCTGACATCGCCCTCTGACCTCTCACCTACCTGTCAGACCACCTGACATCTTCTTGTTACCTCTCATCTACCTGTAAGACCACTTGACATCACCTTCTCACCTCTCATCTACCTGTATGATCACATAAAATAACCTGACATCATCTTGTGACCTCTCATCCACCCTCACATCACCTTCTGATACCTCACCTACCTATATGACCACCTGACATCACCCTCTGACCTGTCAACTACCTGTAACACCACATGACATTGCCTTCTCACCTTTCACCTACCTGTCAGACCACCTGACATCTATTTGTTACCTCTCATGTACCTGTAAGACCACCTGACATCACCTTGCGACCTATCATCTACCTGTAACACCATGTAACATCACCTTTTGACCTCTTACCTCCCTGCCATACCACCTGACATCATCTTGTTACCTCTTACCTACCTGTCAGACCACCTCACATCTTCTTGTTACCTCTCATCTACCTGTCAGACCACCTGACATCACCTTCTGACCTCTCATCTACCTGTATGACCACCTAATATAACCTTCTGACCTCTCACCTACCTTTAACACCATGTGACATCACCTTCTGACCTCTTACCTACCTGTCCGACCACCTACCCTAACATCACCTTCTGATATCTCACCTACCTGTCAGACCACCTGACGTCTTCTTGTTACCTCTCATCTACCTGTAAGACCACTTGACATCACCTTCTGACCTCTCATCTACCTTTATGATCACATAACATAACCTGACATCATCTTGTTACCTCTCATCTACCCTCACATCACCTTCTGATACCTCACCTACCTGTATGACCACCTGACATCACCCTCTGACCTGTCAACTACCTGTAACACCACATGACATTGCCCTCTGACCTCTCACCTACCTGTCAGACCACCTGACATCTTGTTTCCTTTCATCTACCCGTAAGACCACCTGACATCACCTTCTGACCTCTCATCTACCTGTATGATCACCTAACATAACCCTTTGACATGTCACCTGCCTGTAACACCACATGACATTGCCCTCTGACCTGTTTCCTACCTGTCAGACCACCTGACATCTTCCATAAGAAAGGGCTAATCAACCTCATCTACCCTCACATCACCTTCTGATACCTCACCTACCTGTAAGACCACCTGACATCGCCCTCTGACCTCTCACCTACCTGTCAGACCACCTGACATCTTCTTATTACCTCTCATGTACCTGTAAGACCACCTGACATCACCTTCCGACCTCTCATCTACCTGTAACACCATGTGACATCACCTTTTGACCTCACCTCCCTGCCATACCACCTGACATCATCTTATAACCTCTTACCTACCTGTCAGACCACCTGACATCATCTTGTTACCTCTCATCTACCATGACATCACCCTCTGGTACCTCACGTACCTGTAAGACCACCTGACATCTTGTTACCTTTCATCTACCCGTAAGACCACCTGACATCTTCTTGTTACCTCTCATGTACCTGTAAGGACACTTGACATCACCTTCTGACCTCTCATCTACCTGTATGATCACATAACATAACTTGACATCATCTTGTCAGCTCTCATCTCCCCTCACATCACCTTCTGATACCTCACCTCTCACCTACCTGCCCTCACCTACCTATATGACCACCTGACATCACCCTCTGACCTGTCAACTACCTGTAACACCACATGACATTGCTCTCTGACCTCTCACCTACCTGTTAGACCACTTGACATCTTGTTCCCTCTCATCTACCCGTAAGACCACCTGACATCACCTTCTGACCTCACATCTACCTGTATGTTCGCCTAACATAACCTTCTGACCTCTCACCTACCTGTAGCACCATCTGACATCAGCTTTTGACCTCTACACTACCTGTTAGACCACCTGACATCATCTTGTTACCTCTCATCTACCCTGACATCACCTTCTGATACCTCACCTACCCGTAAGGCCACCTGACATCGCCCTCTGACCTCTCACCTACCTTTCAGACCACCTGACATCTTCTTGTTACCTCTCATCTACCCGTAAGACCACCTGACATCACCTTCTGACCTCTCATCTACCTGAATGATCACCTAACATAACCTTCTGACCTCTCACCTACCTGTAACACCATGTGACATCACCTTCTGATCTCTTACCTACCTGTCAGAACACCTGACATCATCTTGATACCTCTCATCTATCCTCACATCACCCTCTGGTACCTCACCTACCTGTAAGACCACGTGACATAGCCCTTTGACCTCTCACCTACCTGTCAGACCACCTGACATCTTCTTGTTACTTCTCATCTACCCTCACATCACCTTCTGATACCTCACCTACCTATAAGACCACCTGACATCACCCTCTGACCTGTCAACTACCTGTAACACCACATGACATTGCCCTCTGAACTCTCACCTACCTGTCAGACCACCTGACATCTTGTTACCTTTCATCTACACATAAGACCACCTGACATCACCTTCTGACCTCTCATCTACCTGTATGATCACCTAACATAACCTTCCGACATGTCACCTACCTGTAACACCACATAACATTGCCCTCTGACCTCTTACCTACCTGTCAGACCACCTGACATCTTGTTACCTCTTATCTACCCGTAAGACCACCTGACATCACCTTCTGACCTCTCATCTATCTGTATGATCACCTAACATAACCTTCTGACCTCTCGCCTACCTTTAACACCATGTGACATCACCTTCTGACCTCTTACCTACCTGTCAGACCACCTACCCTCACATCGCCTTCTGATACCTCACCTACCTGTAAGACCACCTGACATTGCCCTCTGACCTCTCACCTACTTGTCAGACCATCTGACATCTTCTTCTTTCCTCTCATCTACCTGTATGATCACCTAACATAACCTTCTGACCTCTCACCTACCTTTAACACCATGTGACATCACCTTCTGACCTCTTACCTACCTGTCAGACCACCTACCCTCACATCACCTTCTGATACCTCACCTACCTGTAAGACCACCTGACATTGCCTTCCGACCTCTCACCTACCTGTAACACCATGTGACATCTCCTTTTGACCTCACACCTCCCTGCCATACCACATGACATCATTTTGCTACCTCTAATCTACCTGTAAGACCACCTGACATCACCTTCTGACCTCGCATATACCTTTGTGATTGCCTAACATAACCTTCTGACCTCTCACCTACCTGCATGATTATCTTACATAACCCTCTTGTCTCACACCTACCTGTAAGACCACCTGACATAACTTTCCAACCTCTCAACTACCTGTAACACCATATGACATCACCTTCTGACCTCTCACCTCCCTGTCATACCACCTGACAACACCATGTGACATCACCTTCTGACCTCTCACCTCCCTGTCATACCACCTGACATCGTTTTCTACCCTCTGACCCACCTATAAGACCGCCTGATATCACCTTCTGACCTCTCACCTACCTGAATGATTACCTTACATAACCCTCTTGCCTCACACCTACCTGTAAGACCACCTGACATAACTTTCCGACCTCTCAACTACCTGTAACACCATGTGACATCACCTTCTGACCTCTCACCTCCCACCTGACATCGTTTTCTTACCTCTCACCCACCTATAAGACCGCCTGATATCACCTTCTGACCTCTCACCCACCTGTATGATTACCTCACAAAACCCTCTGGCCTCTCACCTACCTGTAAGACCACCTGACATAACTTTTTGACCTCTAAACTACCTGTAAGACCACCTGACATGACCTTGTGACCTTGTGACCTCTCACCTACCTGTAAGACCACCTGACATGACCTTGTGACCTTGTGACCTCTCACCTACCTGTAAGACCACCTAACATAACCTTATGACCTTTCATCTACCTGGAAGACCACCACATAGGTAATTCATTGATCAGTATGTAGGTGACATGTTACATATAAATTTGTATTTGTGTGACGTGGCAGTAGTGGCTAGGTCTTACAGAATTTCATGCTTAGTAGAAATGTTTAATGATCTAATTTTTTCAATTGCTTGTTGATTACCTTCTTTTCCTAGTCCTTTTGGTACTCACATAATTATAATCTTGATAAGCACTCATCTATGAGGTACCCAGGTTCAATTCCTGGCTTGGCCAAAAAAGAAATGCTGGTGCAAAGTGGACAGATAGGCCAATGGTCCCGCCTCATAAATGATGTGCGTGTCAGTGTTTCAGGCTACATCTATTTCTTATACTATTCTTAACCCTAAGCACGACTTATTTAGCCAACTCCACAAACTATTCCTTTTTGTTACAGTGAATTACATATTTATAAAAAGGTGATAAGATGGATATATATAGTTTTAAGCATTTTAAACTTTGGAACTTAAAGAGACGGTATAGTCCTCCCATCATTATTATCATTATAAGCTATGCTATGCCACAGTAGACATACTTTTTTTGGAATGTAATTCTGTCTTTGGTCAAGTTATAAATTTGACAGACAATTATAACGTTAAAATGTTGCGAAGTGCTCATACACATGGCTTACCTTTATTTGACAGAATGAAAATATTTTGCTATAATTTAATGAGAAAGGATAAGAAAGGATTGCAACCTTATATCTATCTGAATATTTAAAATGAGAGATAGAAACGCTAGTATTTTCCACCCACCTTCAATTGAAATGCCCTTAATATCGACCGAACGGCCACATAGATGAAGGTCCCTTTAGAACAATTTGATGACATTTGCTATGAAAAAGTGACGATATTCAGAGAAAAATGCCCAGATTGAAAATTAGAGGTAGAAACGCTAACACTTTGAACCCACCTTCCATCCACAGATGGGCCATAATCAAAATAGGACAAAAACCCTTCCCAAAGGTCCATACTAACTATATGTGAGGTTTCATATGCTAACCCTAGGCATTAGTGTGAGAAATATCCATTTTCCCTATCGAATACACCTCAGATTTGACCCAAATGGTGAGATTTCAGGACTAAACATGGGATTTCTCCCCCAATTCATCTTCTGTATGTGCTGTTGTGTATTTTCAGACAGGAATAGTATAACTAGGTACAACACATAGATTAGGGTCCTTTTAGAACAATTTGATGACATTTGTTATGAAAAAGTGACGATATTCAGAGAAAAATGCCAATATTGACATTTAGAGGTAGAAACAGTTACACTTTGAACCCACCTTCCATCCACAGATGGGCCATAATCAAAATAGGACAAAAACCCTTCCCAAAGGTACATACTAACTATATGTGAGGTTTCATATGCTAACCCTAGGCATTAGTGTGAGAAATATCCATTTTCCCTATCGAATACACCTCAGTTTTCACCCAAATGGTGAGATTTCAGGACTAAACATGGGATTTCTCCCCCAATTCATCTTCTGTATGTCCTGTTGTGTATTATCAGACAGGAATAGTATAACTAGGTACAACAGATAAATTAGGGTCCTTTTAGAACAATTTGATGACATTTGTTATGAAAAAGTGACGATATTCAGAGAAAAATGCCCATATTGAAAATTCGAGGTAGAAACAGTTACACTTTGAACCCACCTTCCATCCACAGATGGGCCATAATCAAAATAGGACAAAAACCCTTCCCAAAGTTCCATACTAACTATATGTCAGGTTTCATATGCCAACCCTAGGCATTAGTGTGAGAAATATCCATTTTCCCTATCGAATACACCTCAGATTTCACCCAAATGGTGAGATTTCAGGACTAAACATGGGATTTCTCCCCCAATTCATCTTCTGTATGTGCTGTTGTGTATTTTCAGACAGGAATAGTATAACTAGGTACAACACATAGATTAGGGTCCTTTTAGAACAATTTGATGACATTTGCTATGAAAAAGTGACGATATTCAGAGAAAAATGCCCAGATCGAAAATTAGAGGTAGAAACGCTAACACTTTGAACCCACCTTCCATCCACAGATGGGCCATAATGAAAATAGGACAAAAACCCTTCCCAAAGGTCCATACTAACTATATGTGAGGTTTCATATGCTAACCCTAGGCATTAGTGTGAGAAATATCCATTTTCCCTATCGAATACACCTCAGATTTGACCCAAATGGTGAGATTTCAGGACTAAACATGGGATTTCTCCCTCAATTCATCTTCTGTATGTCCTGTTGTGTATTTTCAGACAGGAATAGTATAACTAGGTACAACAGATAAATTAGGGTCCTTTTAGAACAATTTGATGACATTTGTTATGGAAAAGTGACGATATTCAGAGAAAAATGCCCATATTGAAAATTAGAGGTAGAAACAGTTACACTTTGAACCCACCTTCCATCCACAGATGGGCCATAATCAAAATAGGACAAAAACCCTTCCCAAAGTTCCATACTAACTATATGTGAGCTTTCATATGGTAACCCTAGGCATTAGTGTGAGAAATACCCATTTTCCCTATCGAATACACCTCAGATTTCACCCGAATGGTGAGATTTCAGTACTAAACATGGGATTTCTCCCCCAATTCATCTTCTGTGTGTCCTGTTGTGTATTATCAGACAGGAATAGTATAACTAGGTACAACACATAGATTAGGGTACTTTTAGAACAATTTGATGACATTTGCTATGAAAAGGTGACGATATTCAGAGAAAAATGCCCATATTGAAAATTCGAGGTAGAAACGGTTATACTTTGAACCCACCTTCCATCCACAGATGGGCCATAATGAAAATAGGACAAAAACCCTTCCCAAAGGTCCATACTAACTATATGTGAGGTTTCATATGCTAACCCTAGGCATTAGTTTGAGAAATATCCATTTTCCCTATTGAATAGACGTCAGATTTCACCCGAACGGTGAAATTTCAAGGCAAAGCGTGGCATATATACCCAATTCATGTTCTGTGTGTCCTGTTGTGTGTTTTCATTCAGGAATAGTATAAGTAGGTCTAATACATAGATGAAGGTCCTTTTTGAACAACTTGATGACATTTGCTATGAAAAAGTGACGATATTCAGAGAAAAATGCCCGTATTGAAAATTAGAGGTAGAAACGCTAACATTTTGAACCTACCTTCCATCCACAGATGGGCCATAATCAAAATAGGACAAAAACCCTTTCCAAAGGTCCATACTAACTATATGTCAGGTTTCATATGCCAACCCTAGGCATTAGTGTGAGAAATATCCATTTTCCCTATCGAATACACCTCAGATTTGACCCAAATGGTGAGATTTCAGGACTAAACATGGGATTTCTCCCCCAATTCATCTTCTGTATGTCCTGTTGTGTATTATAAGACAGGAATAGTATAACTAGGTACAACAGATAAATTAGGGTCCTTTTAGAACAATTTGATGACATTTGTTATGAAAAAGTGACGATATTCAGAGAAAAATGCCCATATTGAAAATTAGAGGTAGAAACAGTTACACTTTGAACCCACCTTCCATCCACAGATGGGCCATAATCAAAATAGGACAAAAACCCTTCCCAAAGTTCCATACTAACTATATGTGAGCTTTCATATGGTAACCCTAGGCATTAGTGTGAGAAATACCCATTTTCCCTATCGAATACATCTCAGATTTCACCCGAATGGTGAGATTTCAGTACTAAACATGGGATTTCTCCCCCAATTCATCTTCTGTGTGTCCTGTTGTGTATTATCAGACAGGAATAGTATAACTAGGTACAACACATAGATTAGGGTACTTTTAGAACAATTTGATGACATTTGCTATGAAAAGGTGACGATATTCAGAGAAAAATGCCCATATTGAAAATTCGAGGTAGAAACGGTTATACTTTGAACCCACCTTCCATCCACAGATGGGCCATAATGAAAATAGGACAAAAACCCTTCCCAAAGGTCCATACTAACTATATGTGAGGTTTCATATGCTAACCCTAGGCATTAGTTTGAGAAATATCCATTTTCCCTATTGAATAGACGTCAGATTTCACCCGAACGGTGAAATTTCAAGGCAAAGCGTGGCATATATACCCAATTCATGTTCTGTGTGTCCTGTTGTGTGTTTTCATTCAGGAATAGTATAAGTAGGTCTAATACATAGATGAAGGTCCTTTTTGAACAACTTGATGACATTTGCTATGAAAAAGTGACGATATTCAGAGAAAAATGCCCGTATTGAAAATTAGAGGTAGAAACGCTAACATTTTGAACCTACCTTCCATCCACAGATGGGCCATAATCAAAATAGGACAAAAACCCTTTCCAAAGGTCCATACTAACTATATGTCAGGTTTCATATGCCAACCCTAGGCATTAGTGTGAGAAATATCCATTTTCCCTATCGAATACACCTCAGATTTGACCCAAATGGTGAGATTTCAGGACTAAACATGGGATTTCTCCCCCAATTCATCTTCTGTATGTCCTGTTGTGTATTATAAGACAGGAATAGTATAACTAGGTACAACAGATAAATTAGGGTCCTTTTAGAACAATTTGATGACATTTGTTATGAAAAAGTGACGATATTCAGAGAAAAATGCCCATATTGAAAATTAGAGGTAGAAACAGTTACACTTTGAACCCACCTTCCATCCACAGATGGGCCATAATCAAAATAGGACAAAAACCCTTCCCAAAGTTCCATACTAACTATATGTGAGCTTTCATATGGTAACCCTAGGCATTAGTGTGAGAAATACCCATTTTCCCTATCGAATACACCTCAGATTTCACCCGAATGGTGAGATTTCAGTACTAAACATGGGATTTCTCCCCCAATTCATCTTCTGTGTGTCCTGTTGTGTATTATCAGACAGGAATAGTATAACTAGGTACAACACATAGATTAGGGTACTTTTAGAACAATTTGATGACATTTGCTATGAAAAGGTGACGATATTCAGAGAAAAATGCCCATATTGAAAATTCGAGGTAGAAACGGTTATACTTTGAACCCACCTTCCATCCACAGATGGGCCATAATGAAAATAGGACAAAAACCCTTCCCAAAGGTCCATACTAACTATATGTGAGGTTTCATATGCTAACCCTAGGCATTAGTTTGAGAAATATCCATTTTCCCTATTGAATAGACGTCAGATTTCACCCGAACGGTGAAATTTCAAGGCAAAGCGTGGCATATATACCCAATTCATGTTCTGTGTGTCCTGTTGTGTGTTTTCATTCAGGAATAGTATAAGTAGGTCTAATACATAGATGAAGGTCCTTTTTGAACAACTTGATGACATTTGCTATGAAAAAGGGACGATATTCAGAGAAAAATGCCCGTATTGAAAATTAGAGGTAGAAACGCTAACATTTTGAACCTACCTTCCATCCACAGATGGGCTATATTCAAAATGGGACAAAAACCCTTCCCAAAGGTCCATTCTTACTATGTGTGAGGTTTCATGTCCTTACCCTTGGCATTAGTACTCCCTCCCTGAGGAAAATAGAGATACTAAAGGCTTGCCCATTACTCCTACTTGTGAGGTCTCCCTTTCTCAGGCAACCTGGGAAAGGTTGGATAGAGAGGGCTACCAGATGAGTATAGCATGTTGGGATGCTCAGTTGATGCAGGACTCAATGATGGTACCGAGCCGGAAAAAATTACAATATCCAGGGGAAAATGGAATGTTATAACTAGGCATAATACATAATAATGAACGTCAGATATGAGTGCCAAATTTGGAATATCTTCACCGATTGCTTTTTTCCATTTTCTGTTGGATGTTGTTATTTTGGAATGTTATAACTAGGCATAATACACCTATTGAGGTGTTTTCCAAATGATGTTTTGACGTTCGCTTGGAAAAAATGCCGATATCCAAGGAAAAATGCCCATATGGAAAGTTAGGAGTAGAAACGTTAACACTTTCAACCCATCTTATATCTAAAGATTGGACATATTCAAAAATTGGATAAAACCATTCCCAAAGGTCCATACTAACCATATGTGAGGTTTCATGTGCTAACCCTAGGCATTAGTATGAAAAATATCCATTTTCCCCATTGAATATACCTCAGATTTCACCTGAACTGGTAAATATGAGTGCCAAAATTTTAATATCTTCACCGATTGCTATTTTCTATTTGCTGTTGGATCTTGTACTTTGGAAAGTTATAACTAGGCATAATACAGATGGACGCGTCGGGTCCTGTGGCCCTATGCATTGGGTACGCGTTGGGGCTGTATTGACACCATATCACACTGCGCGTTTGGTCGTGATGCGAAGTATATTATACTGTGGGTTTGGTCACGCATTGGCACGTGTTAGTATTCGTTGACACGCGTTGGACACGCGTTGGGCACACGTTGGGTTGCGTTTTTTACAAATATGTTTGTAAAATGACGTGAATCAGACACGTTGGCCAACACGACCCAATGCGACCGTGACCTGACACGTAGTGTAATATGGCATTTAATCTAATGAACTATGGGAGTTAATTATCTGTCATATGTGTGTCCGTAGTTAATCGTGTTTAATTATAGATAATAGCCAGCTCCAAACGTAGTCTCCTCCTTGTTCAACTGCTGTCGTCCAATACATAATAGTTCCCAACATCATGTAAGACGTAACACTCGCATGAAAGGTTGTTCTTTATTAATATTCTCCTGTGTATTGCCGTTCCATGACAAGATCTCAATTGAAAATGATCCGATCCAAGGGAGGAATCCCCTCAAACACATTCAGTCGCCGCTCCTACCTACTAGCATAGTCTGACTACCTCTGTTCCAAACAACAGGACTCAGCGTCTAAGACTTAAACTTTCCAGGATGGTTACTCACTAAATGTTAAGCTGACTCTGACTAGACGAGCATGGCATACGCTCTTTTAGTATGATACGTCACACATTGACTCCTCCTTTAATTCCCTACTAGACAGAGAATTATGGCTCTTAACATGTGCGCTGTTCTAAAGCGTACACTAACAAGCCTGCACAAACATGGACTGGCCACCCGCGTCAGTACACTTACCCTAGGATAAGATTAAATATTTAGACCCTAATCACGTTTTCAGAGGATTGGATCAAAATTTCTGTTACAAATTCTCTCAGAGATTCTACGAGCTGTTCTCCCCAATACTGTATTTTTCCTAATCCTGTCTAATTCTGTCTAATCTAATCCCGGAGATAATAGCAGATTACAAAGGTTACGAGCCGTCGGGCCCAGGCGTAACTTTTTAATCTGGAGAAACAATCTTTTAATCTTGTTTGAAACAATCAAAGTGAACGTCTCGTACTTTCTAATCCTGCCTAATCCAATCTAATCCACTTTTAATCTACCCCCTAGTAAGATAAAATATCAGGCCCCGATGGCTCGTAACTTTTAGACTGGATTATGGCAGATTTAGCCTGGGTTGTCGTAGCAACCTGCCATTCGTGTTACATTGAACAACTCGTAATGTCTAATCCTCTAATCTAGTGAATTATCTATTTAATTTAACTCCGAGGGTTAGATTAAATATCTTCCCCTTAATTAGGTTTTCACAGGATCGGATTAAGCTTTGACCAATCATATTTGTGTTTACTAATTTGTTTGTGCTACGAGCCGTTCCCATTAATCCCGGTTTTTGTCTAATCTTGTTTAATTCACTCTAATCCAATCCCGGAAATTAGAGTAGATTAGGGGAGTTACGAGTCGTCGGGCCCAGGTTTTTATGGGATCGGATTATGGGATTGGTTAGACCAATCTTATGCCTTGTCACATAGTCTCTCGGGGGTGCTACGAGCCGTTCCCCCTAATCTCGTTTTTTACCTAGAGTAGTGGCGTGTATTATCGGCAGGCATCTATTATCGGCACCCCTGTCATGCATTGTGATATTCCAAATAAATTTGTGGGTTTTTTTTATAATACGATTTAGACTTATTCAAGTACACATATTTACTCTATAATTTATCATTAGACTTGTAAAATAGTGACTGGTGTAGATAGTATAACATTAAAAGAAACGTCCCTTCATTATCACCTTACCAGAGATGACCATTTTATCCCTATAGTTAACGCATGTAGGTATATTCATTGCACTTTATATCTCTTGAATAAGAATAATCTTATTATATTGATTTGTATGGACCAAAATAAATCTAAGAAGAAAATGTTTAAAGCAAAATTCTTTAATAAGTCTGAAGGACAGGTTGAAATAGATGGGTGCCGATAATACACTCCATTCAATGTGCATGTCTTGTATTATCGGCAGGGCTATGATATTGTTATGATGTAAATTAAAAAGCAATATGTAAACACTTAAACAATGATAAAGAAGTAACAAAAATGTGTTAGGTAAAGTGGATTTCAATCACATTAGGAACCAAAATGCTCCTGCTAAAATGTATCTAATATTAACTGGTGCTTAGGCTTAATTTGCATCAATATGCTTCAAATAACAATATCAAAATATGTTAGAAAACAGGTTTGTTTGAAATCATTGTAGAATGTTGATATATAACCCTCGATTTTGTACACAAAGTTTGGTAGGGTGTTAAAAAAAGAAGTAATAGATAACTTTTTATTGCAGAAATTATGATTATATCTACTCCACTGTATATATTGATGCTTTATATGATAGGGTGCCGATAATACACGACAGGTGCTGATACTACACTCCAAAACATGAAAATATGATAGATTAATATTTTCCATGCTGATATCTGAAAATTATCTGCTACATTTTTAGGGGATGTAAAAATGTATAGAATATCGTATGGGACACTCTAGGAGAACATTTAAGCCAAAATAAGCATGCAATGATCCCTATACCCAAAGGTGCCGATAATACACGCCACTACTCTAATCCTGTCTAATCCACTCTAATCCAATCCCGTAGATTAGAGAGTATTTGGGGAGTTACGAGATGTCGGGCCCAGGTGCACACGGGGTGATTAATTTTTTCACGTGATTAATTTTTGGTGATCACCACATGGTGATCATGACATCATGGCTATCAAATAGATTCAGCATTCATTATTCTAAGTATTCTATGATTGTTGATTTTGATCAAGGGATAGGCCTATTACCTAAAGCAAATTAGGGGCCTAACATGAATATTAGGCTTTGAATGTTCCACACTTGTTCATACTAGAGGCCTGCATTGATCACCAATATGGCGGCCAGCCCAATGCTAGATATGTATGATATCATCTGCACAACGTCTATATGTCAGCCTACCCCCGATTATACCCCTGGGAGGAGGGAGGTGGGCGTGGCATGTCACTTTCAGAGAATTTGTTATTGTTTATAAGTGATGCCACCTGGTGTGTTCTGTTGGAACTACAATTTGAAAACCTATTTTTTTTAAAATACATCACTTTTTGATTTGTTATTTATTTGCGTTAATAGAACCACAAAGGAGTAGTGACTGTTGTATTCTGATACTTTTTTAATGTGTAACATGGTAATACGTTTTTCCCTGTTGCTATGGCAACAGTAGTGCTCTGTCATTCTCCTTGGTAAGTAGACCTAAACCTTCATTGCTAAAAGGGGTTTCAGTTGTTTTTGAGTGTTTTTGAATCTAAATCCTTATAGTATAAGTATCTAATGCATACTATGGGAACACAAATATACTAGTTGTATTATGTTATAGGCAAATTCCAAATACAGACAACAGACTGAATAAAACTCAAGGTATGTCAAGCCTTGAGTCACTCGACCTTGAAATTGAATTGAAATTAGAATAGAAATGATAGAAACTCAGAGACTATGGAGTTTCAGTTTGCCTAAAGTCGGGAGATCTCCCCCTAATGACAACCAGAAAACGGGAGATTTTATTTCATAAATACTTCAGGATAAAAAGAAATTATAATGCGTTTTTAATCATGTATTCATGAAATAATTCTCATCTATAAGTATAACAAGGCCAAGGCCTATCATTATTGGCCTGCCAACCTGTGATGAGCAAAACCCGGGACAATTTGGGGAGGTGGGGGGAGGGGGGGGGGGGGCTTTTCGTGAAATGGGGGGGGGGGGGGTCATAACGTTAACATTCAAATGAGAAAACAGGCTAGGAAAATTCGTTCAAAATTTTGGTAGTCAGAGGACAACCAGCATCCAAAATCGGGTTGTCCACACAATATGTTGTCGTCCATACTAAGATAATTTTAAATTATTAATCCACATTATCAAAATGTGCAAAGAACACATAAAATATTGTGAAATTTTAACATCATTATTACAGAATATCTGGTCGTCATGTGGACGACGAGAAAATGATTTCTGGTCGTCCACACCCATTTTCTGGTCATCGAGGATATGCGGACACACAGATTTTCCCAGCCTGGAAAAACATGTGTTAGGCTACACAGTTTGTGTTAATCAGCCTAGATAGATTATAGATATGCCTGCCCTTTCCACGGATTATGGATTGAGAATTATTTTAGGAATTTCTTGAATAATTGTTGAATTTCCATTGATTTCATTAGTACAATTTCTACGTTTTTTACATGCATAAATACCGTTTTGAATTCTGTCAACTTTTGAGAAGTGGACACTAGAGGGGGGTGTAGATGGGGGGGGGGGGGGTCCTATGTCCCGTGTCGAATTTAAAAAACAGCTCTATCCCCTGTCATTATACTTGAGAGGCATGTCACCTGTCGAATTTAAGAATTGACCCTGTCCCCTGTAACTATCTTTTTAAAGCTCCTGTCCCATGTCGAATTTAAGAAAAGGGCCATGTTATTTGTCACTAAATTGCCATGTCGCCTGTCGATTTTAAGAAACAACCATGTCACCCTGTTGAATTTAAGAAATGGCCATGTCGCCCTGTGAATTTTAGAAAACGGCTCTATCCCCTGTCATTATACTTGAGTTAAGAGGCATGTCACCTGTCGAATTTAAGAATTAACCCTGTCCCCTGTCACTATCTTTTTAAAGCTCCTGTCTCATGTCGAATTTAAGAAAAGGGCCATGTCATTTGTCACTAAATTGCCATGTCGCCTGTCGAATTTAAGAAAAAACTATGTCACCCTGTCGAATTTAAGAAATGGCCATGTCGCCCTGTGGATTTTAAGGGTCTACACCCATAGTAGAGAAATATTGGTTACTGGGGGGTTATGGGGGTGACCCCCAGGAACATTTTGAAAAAATTAGCCCCTCAAATGTGAAATGTGGCATGCTCTGAGTGACTTCAGATATTTATAATCTAGGGAGAATAACCTGACATTTATGGGATCTTGGGCACTCTTAGTCAATAAGGATTCAATTCCTTAAAGGGACGTTCTCGTCCTGTGGTTGTTAGGCTAAGATACGCCGACGTTAGCCTAACGACGACGTCACTGGCGTCGTGTTTTGCCCTTTCAGAACGTAATAACGCAACGTGATTGGTTACGTCGTGAATTTGGCGCCGCGGTGCGGCAGTTACAACGTAGCAATTTCGGTTTCTCTCACGGACGAGAACGTCCCTTTAATGTCGAGACTTATTTCTAACCTTGAGAATATTATATGCACTGGGCATATGTGGGGGCCACCCCCAAGAAAATCTTTAAAAACTAACCCTTCAAATATGAAATCTGGGACACTGTGAGTGAATTTAGATATTTATATTTTGAGGAACATAACCTCACATTTATGTAATGTTGGGCACTCTTAGTCAATTATTACATCAATTCCATAATGTCGAGATTTGTTTCTACCCTTTGAGAATACCCTTTGAGAATACCCTTTTTTCTACCCTTTGAGAAAAAGGCGAGGGCACTAGGGGGAGGGATATCTATGCACTGGGTGGGACCACTGCCAAAAATACGCTCTGCAATTCTCTCATTGTATTAAAATGCCCCCCCCCCCCCACACACACACACAAAGAAAATCTTCCCAGAAGTGCCACCTTCCGTTCCAGAAATGTAATGTAAAAACCAAATAAATGAGTTGGAAAATAATGAAAAGTTCCACTTTTTATTGCTAGCCACCCCTCTTTTCAATTTCATATCATTTAAAATATAGGCAAAAGTTGCACTTGTGGAACTGGTTTTGACGCATTAAGGGCTTGGAATTGGCTATACAATATCTATTAGTAAAATAAATCAATTTTGTATATTTTCATCTGAATATTATGGAACAACGTCCATGCACATAATCATTGAAGAAAAATATCAATTTTGATTTTTCCGATATGGTATTACACTGTATCAGTTTGAGGGGTTAATTGTTGAGTTTTGCGCACCAGGTGCCCATTTTGACGCACCTAGTCATCAGTTTTGATGTACCAGAACCTTTTTTCTACCTATTTATCAGATTTTCATGAAAAAATACAAAAAAAATCAACAAAATATAGATTAAATGTCTCAATCATTCCAAGCATACCCCTTAACTGAAATATATGTTGCTGGGCTTTGTCCAAACCATTAGTGAAAAAAACATGTCAAAGCATCTATTACCAAACTATGAATACCATGTGAAAGCCCATAGATATAATATATTATGGATATTAAGGGCTATCAGGTGTTTGTTTATTATAGTAAATGTTTTCCTTTCATTCACAAAATAAGAAATGGATGTGAAAAATAGAGTGCAAAATAGATTGCTGCAGCTGTACTGAAGAGTTTAGCATGGACGTGTTTAGTTGTACACTGTCTTGTGCATTTTATTTATGGAAAATTGAGGAAAATTCGGAAATTTCGGAAATTCAAAATGGCAGAAATGCGTGAAAATTGAATAATATCATATTTTCTGTATTTAGTTTTCACCCAGGGGTCTAATTCTTAATATATGAGACAAAATTTAATTTTGTAAATCCTGTATGCTAGCATTTGACTTTAAACTAGTACACAAGCGTTTTAACACAACAAACTGCAATATCAGTTTCAGAAATTTATTTTCATAGTCTTATTAAAGAAATCCGTAATTTATAAGCTTACCAGGGATTTTATTGAAACGTATCAACATAATATGCAATTATTGCTATAAAATTGATAATTTTCATAAAATTTTGTCAAAATTTAATTATGCAATAGAAAACATGACAACTTATACATCTTGAATGCAGAACATCCTTAATTAGTATTCTAAAGACACTAAAAGCAGTGATATTGCGCTAGGTGCTAAAGCTGCGTGAAAAATTGCTCCTCTACTCTACTAAAATTGCAACTAAAATCAGAAGTTGGCGTCTTTTTGACAACTCAATCTAAAAGGTTAGGGCGACCCCTGAGTTTAGTAACATTTACAATTTTGACCCATCATCACTATAATGATATTATATAAATCTCCCATCTCCTTGATTTCCATGAGATTTTGCCCCTCTCAGGGAGGTGGGGACATTTGGTCAGAATCTGGGAGACTCACGGAAAATCCATGAGAGTTTACAGGTCTGTCATTTTCCAGGACATTTGTGTCCCTTCCCGGGAGGTGTGGGACAGGGGTCAAAATCCGCCACTGTCCCGGAAAATCCAGGACAATTGGCAGCCCTGCAGTAATAATATACACATTATTATGGTATATGGGAAGTATCATACTTTTAATTTGAATGACGTTAGTTCCTATCTATTTACATGTATTTGGCAATTTTCCAAGGATATGTGACAAATGAGACCTGTTTTTTAACATGGTTTTACAAAAACGTCATATTAAAAATAGTGAGAAAACAAATAGAAGAAAAACCCTAAAAAAATCAGGAGATTTCACAGAAAAAGCCAGAGCTCAGAAGAAATCTGAAAAAGGCAAGGAGAACTCCCGACAAATCGGGATATCTGGAGTCTCTGGAAACTAATGAATCAATGAATAGTTGAAATGCCAGGAAAATACGTAGATCCAAAGCAAAATAGTAAGAGGCTTGGGATTTGGCTATAAATAGATACACGGGGATATAGGTGTTGGGATGGGGTGGTGACTGGTGCCAGTGGTGGTTTGTGGGATGGGGGCAACTTGCAACGGAAATTGCTGTTTTTTGTGCATTGAGGGTAGGAATTTATATATTTACTTTTTTAAACATAATATACCAATATACCAATATTTTCACACTTTTCCCGGACAACATGTCCGACGTTTTAGGGCAATGTGTCGGACATGATGGTCAAAACGTCGGACATGTCCGACAAAAATGGACTTTTCACAAACACTGGTGTAAACCTGATGTGGCTTTGAAAGGAAATGCAACGACAAGTTTTATGTGTACAAAAAACAATTTTAGGCCAATACCCTAACAGGGGCTGAAAAAAAGACGGGGAAAAGTTATAAAATAGGAATTTATAGGCTATATAATAGTTCTATTGATAGAATATTTATGAAAAAAGATTTAGGTTTATTTTTCAGCTGTACCTTCTGTCTCCCACATCAAGTACCCCTATAAGAGAGAGCATTAACCAACATAGTCACACAGTGGGTTAGGTTTATTACCCAGCATGCATCATGTTTTAAGTTAACCTGCAGGTAAAACTGAAGAAAATTGGCAACCGTTTTTGGGAGAATTGTTGATTCCTTCTAGTTTGTATTTGTACTATTTTTATGTGTTTTTAACCCTGTCCATTCATGAGTGGTGTACAAGAGGGGGTACTCCATGTACATCTAAACATGGACTAGGGTAGCAAAGGGTTAAATGATAGATTTGTTAGTGAATCTACACGAATTATATGGTGGTACTTCTTCTCAATGTATAATCAGATTATTTTTCGATCTTTTTCAGGGAAAATAGAGAGGCATGGATAGGGGTTTGGATTCTGAGGTAAGTGACTAATCTTTTTTTTTTTTCAAAAGTGCTTGAGACTAACGTTTTCAGCCCTCAGCCATAATGGCCAATACTGTAAAAAAATTATTGGCCCAGACTTGTTAGGGTAGTTTAATGTACAGTAACCCACTTAGGGTTATCTAATGACAACCAAATAATGTTGCCAAATAAAGATGGGCAAATGAAAGGTGGAAATATGGGCAAATGATTACCATATGGGCAAATGATTAGGTAAAAAAGGCAGGGTTGTTATGGATGGGTGTTTATATTCTGTTGTGTTCAGGTAACCTGACGTAATCTAAATTTTTGGCCCTACCCTATTTTTTAAAGGAATTTTTTTTAAGTATTTCTTTTATAATCCAATAGAATTCACCAAAAGGACATGGAACAGATTAAAGATGGGAAGCAGATATATTTCAGACCCTAGAAAGTGTGCAAGAGAACTGTTTTTCTAATCTGAAGGGTCCCTGGGTCCATATTTGTAATTAAAAAAAGAGGAAACAAAAAGTTCTACCTACCTACCCTAATTTTTTCAACCCATATTACCTGAACAGAAGAATTTTTTATTTTGTCTTATGTAGAAAAATAGTAATATTAATCAATTTTCTTTTTACCATTTCAGATTATTTCTGTTGCTGGGCCTTCAACAACTAGGCCAGAGCTGCGTCCAAGAGACCATGAGTATTGCTTTTTAGCAGAAAAAGATGACTACCTTGTAGATAACTTGAAGTTATGTTCAGGGGCTATTGAAAAAGTATACGCATATGAAAAGTGGTTGTCTGAGACAGTAGTTCAGAAAAATGCTAGTTTCCTTCCAAGATTTGAAAAGGTTTTACTTGATTTAGCAGCCACAGGTGGAGTTAGTGCAGGGGTGTACTACCAATTGGCCTTGGAAGACAATGGGCAAAACATCATTCGATACTTTGAAAGTGGTTTTTATGATGGTGCAATGGAAAATGTATTTCAGACCCATCTTCAAGGCCAACATACTTATCAGATCTACACAAAAGATGATGTACAGGCCCGTTCATCAGATCTTTTAGCTAAATCTCAGAGTATCAGGGAAAAGCGTCAGAAAGATTCTGTTGGGACAGGAAAACTCAAGAACAGGAGTGGAGAAAGGTTTAAACAGCTGATGCAAGGTTCCAATTCCTCTTTGCAACCATTGCTGCAGGACTTGTTACTGAGACTCAAACAGGTGGGGGTAAAAGTGAAGAGCTTGGTAGTAGGTGTTCTTCGGGGTAAAGCGAAATCAGGAAAGGAGAATGACAGGTATCTCTATGTAGAGGGACTTGACACAGAGGTAGTGCATAAGCAGCTGCATGAACATTCAGTGCATGGTAAACGGGCTGAAGAATTTGACATCAACGAAAAAAGGCAGAGTCTGTCTCTAGATGAGCAATTCAGCTTCCTCTCCCATGTGTCAAATCTTCATTGGAAAGCACCCCATGTAGTTTTCATGCAAACATTGTGTGTCAAGTTTGAGAAATATCTACCCGTTTCTATAAGGAACAGGTACATATACTTTTCTGTTCTAGGGGAGTTTGACCAAGCATTGAACGCACTGGTACCATCTAATGTATGCAAGTCCAATGTAAGAGGGACCTCAACAAATCCATCAAAAAAGCGTAAAGTGTGCTGCACAACATCACAGCTGACAACCCAAGAAATGATGAATGATGTTGGTGAACTCCAAGCACCAGATGTATCATCAATGAGCAAAGACCTCACACTGTACAATGATTATGTGAGGCAGTTGGTTGAAAGTGGATGCATTTCATGGCGTTCCATAGAAAATGATAAATATGTCATTGTGATGAATGCTTTCTCAGGAGATACTGGGGCATTTTTGCCATGCGATTTTGTTCATGTGTACTTTAGTAAGACAGAAGCACAGTGCTCATGCTCAGCTTTTAAAGACATGATCACGAAGTCAGCTGAATGTTTACACACACGGTTTGTGAAAGAGGAAGTTCAACCTCGCCTTGAGATTTTGTTGGTACAAGACTTTTGTCCAAATACCCCGATGGAAAAAGTACTGCATCTGAATTTCAGTGATCATGATGCACATATTTCAGTAATCGGTCAGAAAGAAGTTGGAAAAACTCTTAAATTCTCTGTTAAGGGCAGAACAGGAACCATGGAATTTGTGCATGTTAGCCAGTATGGTCAGTATATGGCCTGTCAGTCTGGTTCTTGTGTTCATATGATGGGTAGCAGGAAAAGTGTTCAGAAGTTAATGGAGTTGGATAAAGTCAATTCATTATGTCCTCATCTAGCAGTCATGCTTGAACATCATGAAGTGTGGGATAAACTGTTGGATTCAGGAAATGGGAAAATGCAGGCTAATGAGGGGACAAAGTATTTTGATATTCAGAGTAGTGAGTGGGATTTCGGTGGTCTGAGCAGGCACAACCCACCAGATGAAAGAGCACCAGAATTCATACGGTAAGCCAATAATGTTTTTATTAGTTAACAGAATTAATATGACTTCATTGCACTATATCCGGATGTATAAAAAGATATTAATTCATGAGCTAATATAAAAAATATGTGGTTTCATGATTACTTGAAAATATATTTCACTGTGGCAAAAAACTTATGGGAAATGAATGAGGTAAAGATGACATGAAAATTGCTCAGTATTAATAATAACAAGTCAGAGTTCATCTTACAAACAGGCATTGGAGCCTTGGCTCTAAGAAAGGGATCAGGGTATGAAGCATCAGTTCCTTTTCACTGTAACACTGTAAAACTGTTTGCCTGAATTATATGTTCCCATTCACTGTTTAACTTGTTGCATTTTATGGAATATTCATTCATATGTGTATATTTTTATATTACTTATCGCACTACAGGAAGGCCAGTGGAAGAACAGCTATTAACGACGGTTCCCATAAAAGAGATGAAAATGGATACTTTCTGGATGTGGTGTTAAAGCCAGCGCATGTACCAGATGCATGTACTTGTGGAGTAAGTTTTGTCCCTCTGGGTACTATTAGTAAACGTTTGTAAATTTGTAAAATGAAGATATTGTGATTGTAAGCTAGGGCTTATGAAGTAGTGCCGATAACATGATATTCTTAAAATGAACTGAGCATTATATGTTGATATGAGCTAACAGAAAAAATATGTGGGTTTCAGTCCTTGAAATTTAGAAAAATATCTATAAAATAGAAAGTATTGATACATAACTTTGTGTCCTTGGTGAATGGGGATCACGATAACATATTGTTTTATATTTGCTGGCTCCTCCCTGTAAGATCTATTCAACAATTTTTCAGCTATATCAAGACCAAATCTGTTTTCTGACTGACAGTTCTATAATCAAATTTAAAGGGAGGAAAAAAACCAAGGTGAGTTAGTGTAACTGGCAACACCAGCGGGCTCGAACTTTGTCCGGCTGTGTGCAAAGGGAGAGGGTTACCCATTTCAATCTCCTGCCACCCTACTGACCAAAATATGATCATGTGACCTAGTGTGCACAATGTAAATATATTTCAGTATGATTATCAATATTATATGCACTGAATTTTGATTTTTATATCATTTCAGGCTGGTTACGCTGACTCAGACCGAGAGGATAACATTCATCTAGAATTGCAGTACAAGCACCAGGTCGTATTATACATGCGACATGTGAGTAGAACCCTTTTTCTGTATGCTATACCAAATTAAATATGGTATGAAATATTGTTTAATTAGTTTAAAGGCATAAGTGTTTGTAAGGATACTTAAAACTAGAAAGTTTAGAATGGACTAAGAAACTTTTAAACAGTGGTACATTGTGTGAGAAAGATGTTTTATATTACTCTTTCAGGGTGCTGCGAAGTGTTGGGTGTACCAAAGGAAATGTAAGAGTAGGCTTTGTACATATTCATACACAGGGGAGGAAGATGGCATTTATTTCTGGTCCAGTGAGACTGCTATAGCTGCTGAAGTTCTCTATGATTTTGAAAGGCAACTTTTCTCCAGAACTAGCTTTTCTTCTTTTTGTGAACAGATGTCACAGGTCTATCGGTCAACCAGTCTTAGTGGTAAAGTGAGATTCATGTCTAGCGCTACTTTTGTGAACTGCTTTTTTGGGTGGCTTGCATCTATGAAAATAGATTTCAGGAAAGAGATAGATCCTTGGTGTGGTTATAGTCCAAAGTTCCTTGCCTGTGATGGTACACATGTTGGTGTTGCCATAAAAAAAATCAATATTGTGCCCATTGAAGAAGCTGATATCTCTGTAACAAAGACAGCAGTTCATACAAGATTTAAACGAGTTTTCCTTCCATATGAGGAAAGTAACAAAACACATGCTGAACAGGTGAGAAAGGGACGAGCTCATCTGAATTATCTGGCAGAAAAATATCTGAATGACTCCACCCAGAAGGGAATGGAAGAGGAGGAGGAATCAAATCAACTTCTTCTATCCATCTGTCCAGCCGAAGCTAAATGTGTTCTGGAAATCTTTATCTACCACTCTGACAAAATTCCTACACCACTGCTCCTTTCTCTTGCAAGGCTAATGAAGCTATTGGCATCAGAAGCAGCCATGGAGGCACTTATGCCATACAAAAACATTCAGAGAATAATACAGATTATTCAGAGTTTCTCAGACATAGATGAGCTTCAGAAGATTTCATGTATCGAAATATATGAGGTGGTACGACATGCATCTGTGCTCAAATCTGTTATACAGGAATTATTGTGGGGCATTGCAAATTCAATCTTGACAATCCATCAACTTGATAGCAGGACACAAGATCCAGTAGAAGATGCTGGTTCGTATGATCCATCCTCTGGCGTGGCTTATTACTTTACTCCATCTGGGGAAAAAGTAAGACAGTTACCAAACTATGTTCTTAAGGGAAAAAAGACTAGATCCAATTATGATGATGAACCAGAAAAAGCATGTGTAAAAGAGTTTCCATGTGTAGGAACAGGGGGATTCTCTTTTATGTTTCTTTGGTTCTGCCCCATCCATGGCCATTGTTATGGCTTCCATCTTATTCCTGGGGCTGAAGGGAGGAAGGACCCATTTTCATCACTATTGAAATATCTTCCTCAACCACCTGAGCATGTATTCTATGATTTTGCCTGCTCGTTGTCTGAATATGCTTTGAACAGAGAGCCCGAATATTTCAGAAATGTGCGATTTTGGCATGACATCTTTCACAGTTTGACCCATGTTTGTGGAGATTCATTCAAGTCTCAAAGAGTGAATGGGTTAAATGTGAATTCTGAAATATGTGAGCAGTTTAACTCACATCTACAGAGCATTAAGTATACAGCAACACATCTGTCCCAGTCCAAATTTTGCTTCTTAATGCAGTACACTCTGTACAAGTGGAACAGAAAATGCACAGCGTATTGTGAGAAAAAGATTCAGATAAAAGATAAGTGCACGCTGTAAACATTAAAGAAACTCATGTGCATGTGATATGAGAGTTAAATCAACTAGGGAATATCATGGAATTTGGCATAATTTTGAGAGTTAGGAAATGAAACTTGTAAAAACTAGATACAGGAAACTTTTTTCTAGAAGAGTGAATTGCCCAGGATCGTCTTAGGCAGTTGGGATATAAAATGTGTAAAAACTAGATACAGGAAACTTTTTTCTCCAAGAGTGAATTACCCAGGTTCATCTTGGAGAGTTAGATATGACTGTTGTAAAAAATAGATACAGGAAACGTTTCTCCAAGAGTGAATTACCCAGGTTCATCTTGGTCAGTAAGGATATGACTCTTGTAAAACCTAGATACAGGAAACTTTTTTGTCCAAGAGTGAATTACCCAGGTTCATTTTGGAGAGTTAGGGTATATCTGAAACCTAGATACAGTGTATAGAAAATATATTATCTGAGAGTGAAATACAAAGGGTTAATTTTGGAAAAGAACAAAAATATTTCTATATATTTGACCTTGGTTGTATATAGTATATTATAAGAGGATTGCAAGATCAGAGATATAGAAATATTTTCATTTTCAAGTAAAGGTACTGTGCTCACAATTGGTGGCTTTTTTGTGATGAACAGATTATTTGCTTAAGGTTAGATTACTGTGATGAGGGACCATGAAGAATATTGATTTTGCTACTGTCTATCTTATAGACAACTATATGTAAAAATAGAAATATAAATTTATTACAAATGTGAAAATGATGTTTCATATACAGATATTTTTAATTTAAAGGGATCCTTGCACATAATTACAGGTTCAAAAGTTTCCAATAAAATCTTTGAGCATGGTATTTTCATTTAGAACTAATAATTTCAGAGATATCTTAAGAAAATTTCAAGAATAGGCATAGTTATGGGACATTAAAATTTGGTCTGTTTTATCTGATTTCAAGGGAAATCCTCAAATTTGTGAAGTGACAAGGACAATAATTGGAAATCCCCAGCTTTTAAAAAAAAGGAATACCCTACTCTATAAAATGCATAGAGAGGACTTTAAGCATAAAATATTTATGTTAGGCTACATGAAAGCTATAATTAATTATATTTTCTGCTCACCTACATAAACTTATCAACCTGGGAATACCTAATTATTTAGCAGGGGGAGTAATGAAAAGCTGGGAATCCAGGGAATTCAGGAAATTTGATTTTGATGCCTGAATGATTGATGCAAAGGTAAAGTGATATACACAGAAATGAACATGGTGTAAATTTATGTGCAAGGAACCCTTTAAATATCAATGTTAATAATGAAGGTAATCCCATAAAAGTTTGCGTGAATGTAGATTTGTTATTTTTGCCCTAGTTTTAATTTTGTGAAATCTAGAAAATTAAGTTGTAAAATTTGACTAAAGTAAAAAAGAAGGTTCGCGATTTTTTGTTCACAAAATAAAAACTAGAACCTTAATAAAAAATCTGAGACACGGTTCCCTCCAATAAAATGTTATTGATAATATTGCAAAGTTTAAAAAATATGAAAATGATATGAACTAAGAAATATTGGCTAATGTTATGAATCACCTCAGAGATATATCATTTTTAGTCAATCTCCTGCTCATCACAGTAGTCTTACCTTAAATGTTACTCAAGATTGAAAAGGATGCTTTGTGATAAATTCAAAATTGTAGTGGATTTTTAACAATTTCCGTGGAAAAGATGTTTTGAACAATCATCGGGATATGGCCATAAGATGCAGTGAGGCATCACCAGCATAGAGATGCCAAATATATAAAATATATAGAAATATATTAATATTGAAATAAAGGTACTGCCTTCACATTTTGTGGCTGTTTTGTAAAGAACAGATTACTTCACATTAAGCACCCAATAGTGATGTTGATGTGATTCAAGTTAATGTAATACATCCAGTTACTGAGTATACATATTTGATAATCTTGATAACTTAACAACTCAGAAATCCTAAAACCATGAATATAATTTTTGGTGCTAGGAATTATCGAAAGTAAAAATGGCAGATTATATAGTGAAATTTGTTTCATTGATTAAACTTACATTTGATAGATATACCAAGGGCGGATCAAGCAGGGGGAGGGGTGGACAGGCATTAGGCACCCCACCCCATTCCAATGTTGAATCATGTTTGTGGGGGCCCCTCTCCCTCTGTACATTCATGTTTGCTGGGGCTCCCCTCTATCAATTTCTGGATCCGCCCCTGTATACAACCAAATTGTAGCATCCTTTCCAAAACTTGAGGAAAAAGTATATAGTTTTTGGGGTTTGATATGTAGGAAAAGCCACAAGCAGTGTTTGTCAGTCAATATTTAATGATTAATATTAACACTGCACGAATACTGCTTAAAGTGTGTTCTCTGGATCCAAATCTGCTACAGATATAATTGTAATATAAACTCAATCACGTGATGAAAACCCAGAGGGCATGCTGCTAGGGCCCGATCATAGAAACCATGGTCGCATCTTCCAATCAAAGGGGAAGACGTGCAAATTTACCAAAATAAAGGATTTAATGAGAAAAAGTACGACAACAAATTGGTCCCTCAATTGAGAATTTCTAATATTCCTACGGTAGGCCAGAAAAAGTATGGAATTGTTGACATGAATACCATACGAGCCATCAATTTGTTTTGTATAAGCTAGATTCTTCACAATCATCACAGAATCATTGTCCCCGGTGGGGATACTGGGATCGGGGTTTCTTTGGGAGCCTGCTTGGAAGAATGTGTCCCCACCACCCCCATGCTGTTTGTAGAAGGCGACAAATGGAGAGACCAGACTAAGTGACGCAATTGGTGGAGTGCCCAGTCTGAGTCTGGAGGTCTTGGGATTTATCCCTGGCCGAGTCACACGAAAGACTTTAAGAATGGTAGTGGTCAGTGCTTGCCTGGCACTCAGTATAAAGTAAGAACCAAAAAACAACTGGTCGGCCCAGTGTCAGTATAATGTGACTGGGTGGGGTATTGTGTGGGCCTATGACATGATATCTCAGTGTGGCAGCACTATAAAGAGGGCATTGGGTCCCGCTTCTACAAATAGGAACCTCATTTCCTAGATTCGGTCACCGCCCCTGTGGCGTAAAATGAGCTTAAAGGTTTTACCTTGTGCAGTATGGTAAATGAACCCTGAAGGGTTGGGCGGACATTAAATTAACCCCACAAACAAACAAAGAATTATTGTTAACTTATCGGAGATTTATATAGTTGTTGATTTACAAAAGTTAACCCTTTTACTCAGAAATGAACATTGAAAGAGGGGATTTTGGAATCTGAAAGAATGTTTCACAAATTTCTATTATAAGCAGATATATATTTACAGATGAGAGCAAAAATGACACACAAAATTGATAATCTAATTCTGTGCCCTGATTGTTTTGTTTGATTTGTATTAGGATAGTTAGAATAAAACCAAGACGTTTTTGCAGTGTCCGTCAATAACAGTTTAGTGGGGAACACAGATAGGCTATTGGGTATAAGACTATATAGGTCTCAGATAATAAAGCATCCTAGGTGGGCTGTCAACCACCCTAAAGGCCTCGGACACCCTAACAGGACTTGGAGGGTGTCCTGTGGACATATTAGAAATTACACCAGTCTATGTGAAAACCATTTAAAAACGTCAGACATTAAGTCCGATGTTTTTCAGCTTTCTGTCGGACTTTAAGGTATGCTGTTGGACATTTTAATAGAGGTTAAATTTATTAGGTGTTATAATAGTTAATAGATCAATGAGATTCTGCAATTCAGTCGGATATAATGTCTGACGTTTTAGGTTTAATAGTCGGACCTAGGGTGTAAAACGTCGGACATGTCCGGCATATTGAGGGTTTTCACAAACACTGTTACACACAAATCACACACTAGGTGAGGGAGTAGAACCCCCAAATTTTTGTGAAGGACACCTGCAAGTCACAGTGTAGATGTGCTGTTTGCTGTGGACACCCAGCTTTTTTTTTAAATTCTGTAAGCCCTGCACTACAGACCAAGGAAAGAAGCAACGAAATTATTATTTGATAAAATGGTGATGTTTTGGTTGATTGAGACCACTCTAGAATATACAGTATTGATACAGTATTTATTGTGTGAATCCTGTTGTGACTGTAAGAGGGAAAGGGTGCCTAGAAATGTGATAGTTTCCAAATACACTGTGAGTATAATACTAATGTGTTTAATTTTTACGTTTCCTGTTTTAAAGTTCTGAATTTGACAAGTTTGAAAACTGTGTAAAAAAGTACATTTCTTCTGAGTATATATTCATACAAAGAAAGATTCATAGAAATTACTTGAAACCTAAGTAACTCAGTTATATTCCATTCTTTTAGGTGCCTGCATTGCTATACCCTCTATGCTGTGCAACTGCCTGCCAACCTGCCTAGCTAGTTACTGGGTTATAGAGATGCCTGGTGTGATGTTGAGGTAGCTCCGAACCTCTACAGGTGCCTGCTGCCTTTGACATGTTCCTCCCAGAATCTAGAGATGCCTGTTAACTTATACAGGTGCATGCCAACCTCTCTCGGCACCTGCAAACCTCTAGAGATGCGTGCCAACCTCTACAGGTGTCTGCTGACCTCTACAGATGCGTGCCAACCTCTACAGGTGCCTGCTGACCTCTACAGGTGCCTGCCAAGCTCTACAGGTGTATGTCAGCCTCTACTGGTGCCTGCAGAATGCTACAGGTGCATGCCAAAATCTACAGTTGCCTGCTGACCTCTATGGGCACCTTCCGACCTCTAGAGGTGCCTCCTGACCTCTAAAGGTGCGTGCCAACCTCTACAGGTGCCTGCTGACCTGTACATGTGCCTGCCAGCCTCTACAAGTGCCTGCCTACAGCTACAGGTGCCGGCTTACAGCTACAGGTGCCTCCCTATAGCTACAGGTGCCTGTCCACCTGTATAGCTACCTGGAGAACTTTACATTTGCCTACTGACCTCAACAGGTACCTATCAAGGGGCCTATACAGGTGCCTGCTGACATCTACATGTGCCTGCCACCCTCTACAGGTGCCTGCCTACATCTACAGGTTCCTGCCAGCCTCTACAGATGCCTGCCTACAGATACAGTTGCCTGCCGACCTGTACAGTTGCCTGACTACAGCTACAGGTGCCTGCCAACCTGTACAGGTGCCTGCCTATAGCTACACATGCCTGCCTAGAGCTAGAGGTGCCTGCCTACAGCTACAGGTGCCTGCCGACCTCTATAGCTACCTGGAGAACTTAACATTTGCCTACTGACCTCTACAGGAACCATCCGAGGGGCCTATACAGGTGCCTGCAGACCTTCACAATTCCCTACCGACCTCTTCAGGTGGTTGAAGGCTATAGACCTCATGCAGGTATGCTCATGTGACAACTTTTTGGTTTTTAAAAAAATTCGGATATAGTGGACAGGAACTTCGGATATAGTGGACAGCCGAGGCCCAAACATATCCAGAGTAGATACAAAATTTTACATGAAGCATTATGAAATATATTGTGATTGGTATGGCAGTGACCATGAATACCATATTTTGTTATTTCAAACTATTCTAGTTGAAAGGAAAATAGCAATAGAAAAAATATTTGACATTTTTGTTAATATGATTAAAAAACTCAATCAGAATTCAGTCTACCTGCAAAGAGAAAACATTGAAACAGAATATTGTTGACATAAACAAATTAGAAAGGGACAACATATTATTCTTGTTATTTAAGGTATCATATTTCATGATAGCTTCAAAATATGTGACCCATTGTGGAAAATGGTAACCTAGAGGGATATAAATGAATTTGCTCTAAACCCATTACTAAGTGAGTTATTGATAAAAATGTATTGCTACTTATGGCAATCACTTTATGGGTGATTTACTATGGAATGTACATTTCTTATATGATGCAAAAATAAGCAATAATACCATGTTACCATGGCAACATCAAAAAGAATTTTCGGATTGAATAAGATTTTCCGCCAGTTTTTTTTTTATAAAACTGTTTTTCTTTCCTATAGTGAAAAAAGCTAGTGGATTGTGGTATTTCAAACAACTGTGGTAATGTAAAAAAGAAACCACCCTTCAAGTGTATTGGATTAGAAGAACTATACCAACGTGATGAAGGGGTAATGTGGCAAGTCAATATTCATATAAAAACATTTTCTATTTTCTTTTTTCTATATAAATATATTAATCAAATATATTAATGGTATATAAATGAAAATACTACAAGTCAACTTATAATTGCTTTAAATTTACTATTATTTTCATACCAATACTTTACATTTAAGATTTATGTCATGGAATTGAAAAATGCACAACACAGAAAAACAGACAATTGAACCCAGTCTTAATATGCAAATGAGCATACATGATTGACAGGCATCACTCTACCAGTAGGGCATCACTCTCCCAGGAGGGCATACGTTTCTGCTTGGTGAGTGGTGAGTGGTGGCGCGAAATTAGGAAACAGAGGTTGTGGATTTAAGGGAAGGGGGGGTTGTGGCAAGGCCTGTCTGCTACGAGCCTGTTTCATTACACTGGGGTCCTGTGCTATCCACCCACACTCTGCCAGCACCGTATGTAACAAGCCACAATCTGCAGGGTCACGTCGCCATCGTCACGTCGCCGTCGTCACGTCGCCGTCGTCACGGCGACGTCGTCACAGCGACGTCGTCATGGCCTTGTAAGACTTAAGAGGCCGAAAACCAGGGAAAATGAATATCAATGAGGTGGGCGGTACCTAATTTGCATATTAAGAATGGGTTCAATTGTCTGTTTTCCTGTTTTGTGTATTTTTCAGTTTAATGAGATAAGTGTTTACTATAAACTATTAGTATGAAAGAAAATAGGAAATTGAAAGCTGTTTTAAGTTCTGTTGTAGAAATTTCATTTTAATTTCATTTGATATATTTGATTAATCAGTGTACGAGGCTAACTTTTTTGGATCTTGGCCATCAGGGCCGACGGTGTCAAAAAGTTGTCGGCCCTGATAGATTTCAGTCGGCCCAGAAAATAAGTGTAAATCACGGCCGAAAATAGCATAAATGAACAGGGTTTGACCTTTGCATAGCATTACTAGTACTGGGTACTAGGAAAAATCCTGTCGGGCTAGTGAAATTTGTGAGCCCAGTGGCCCAGTGAAAATCTTTGAAATTACAGTAAGAACTTATTATACAGACTTGTGGAACTTTGATAACGGCTAGTGGAAATACAAGGCCACTAGCCCAGTGGCCACTAGCCCAAATAGTTAAGGAAAACCCCTGAATGAAGGCCGAATATAGCATAAATGAAGGCCGATAAAGTCGGGCCGAAAAAATAAAAATTAACAGCCAAAAATAATGAAAAATGATGCCGAAAATAGTACAATAAAGTCGTCGGCCATCCGGGCCAATTTGGCTATTTTTTACCCAATTTTTGTTGGCCCTGATGCAAAATCGTCGGCCATTGGCCGACGGGCAGGCGTTAGTCTCGAACACTGTTAATACATCTATGTAGAAAATAGAAAATAGAATATGCTAATATATGGATATTGGACTTGCCACATTACCCCTTCATCCAACGTGATCTAAAAGTAATGCCACGTCTCATTTGAATATAAAATAATCCAAACAAAATATGAAATGATAAGTTAACTATATGCAACTTGACAGAAGATGCTTAATGATATGAAATCGAGTGCTCACTTCTCATGTGATTGTCACGTCACAAAGTGATGTAAGTTGCACCTAGCAATTGACAGGGAATGGTATTGATTTACTGCTATATTTAACTGGGTGGAGACTTGAGGTTTCTAGTGATGTTAAAAATGTACTATAATTATTTAAAGTCTTCTTGATTTGGAAACTGTTGAACTGAATAAGTTTATAGTACGAATGTAGCCAGCAGTGAAAATTTAGGGGCTGCGCCATGCCCCATTTGACACATTAAAAAATGAAACCTCACATTGAATTTTATAAAAGTGCGCAAAAGGAGCATTTATGATTTTCAAAGAATGAATAAAAAGATTGCACTTCCTTGCAAATTTGCCTGATTCACCTTAGTGAAGAGTGCACCATTGTCTTTTTTTTCCCGACATTATGACTGAGCCAGTCTAAGATGATTCAGGATCCGAGAAGAGACTTGCAAATTTAGAGGGTATCAAAAGAGAGACAACTTTCAGTTATCATTGTCATGAGAAATGATTATGTACAAATGTGGCGGGACCATTGGCCTATCTGTCCTCTTGGCACCAGCAGCTGTTTCATTGGCCAAGCCAGGAATCGAACCTGGGTACCACATACATACATATGCATTCCTAAAAACAAATGTATAGTGGGAGGTTTAGCTATTTTAAAGTAAGGTTAATTTACCAATTCAAATTTGGTTTTGCTATTTATGATAAGGTTAATGTACAAATTTAAATTCCAGAATGTTAATGCTACTTGGCTGATCCTAAAAATAAGAATTTTAGGCCATTTATTCAAGCTGTAAGGGGCTGTGCATAAATGATGTCACACTTTTTCAGTGTATTTTTAGGATCCACCCACCTCCCTGTGACACTAACTTTTCTGATTTAAACATGAAAATAAGGGCCGTTTTCAGGCAGTATGGCAGTTTTAAAATAACCCATACACCCCATTGTGTATTACATCATTTATGGATGGCCCTTAAGCTGTATTCTGTACTTAAGGATAGACAACACAGTAAGAGTGGCGTCATTTGCGACAATGAAGATTGTGTACTAACCAGTAAGGCTAAAACAATATACTAAATATAAAATTAAAGAGGACATTTTTCTATATGTTTTGGAACATATTTTGTTATCAATACTTTAAGATTCGGGGAATTATATGCCAAAAACTATTTTTTTCACTTTCATTTTTTTAAGATGGATATGTGGGTAACTACTCAATAGTTTATATTCAAATTTCTTGGACATGTAGATAACATTTTGACCATTATGTCCGACACATTTACCAAAAACGTCGGACATGATGTCCAGGAAAAATATGAAAATATTTGTAAATCATATTGAAATTGTGCGACAATTTATTAAGTATGTGCAAGGTTAGGCTCCTGAACGTTGGACATAATGTACGACGTTTCAAAATACTTTTCACAAACACTGTAAAGTTATTCAATTTCCTGTGCTTAGTGCGCAAAAAATGGCTGATCTAGTATGTCTAGACACTTATAAGGGATTGGAATGAGCTTTGACCAATGAAATGTTGTTACAAGGTTGGGGCTACCACGGGAAAACGGCCCGTCCTGTGATAATGGGACAGGCTGATTTACTGTCCCGCCAGGTGTGCCGGTATAACGGGACGTGCTGTGTTAACAAGCCAATATTCATAGTAGCATTAATATAGGAAATTTTAAATTGGTTGAAATACAGGGATGTGTCGGTTTTAAAGTACTAGCCCCAACTAGTTACCACTTGACTCAGGAAGGTTATGAGTTGTTCAACCTAATCCCGTTTCTTGACTAATCCAGGATGCTGTGGCTCGTTGTGGATGTACACAAGTCAAACGTCCATAATAATATATAAATCAGATAAGATCAGAAAATGAAAAGTCATTGAACTTAGGGGATACGCAAAGTTTGTTATGGGAAACACATTTTTCTGATGAAAGTTTATAATCTCTTTTTAAAATTCTACCCTATAAGATTTCAACAATAGATGTGATAAAAGTACGGAGAAATGTATTTAAAATTAAAGGTTTTGAAATGTCTGTAATCGATTTTTATTTATTTAAAGCATCATAAATGTTTTAAACCTGATAATATAAGTTAGGTCTGGACAATGGACAAATTTAGATATGATCATAAAACGGGAAATAAGCTGAGGTTTAAAATGATATATAAAATGTATATGGGTCTGATAGACGACTGTTGATGATGTCACAAGTTTGGTGAATTTTCTGTGCCTTTCCTCTCAACATTTTTGCGAGTTGGAAATTAAATTCGCCCCATGAGAACTGCTGAATGGCCAGGATACTAGATGGTAGCTCTGAGTAGGTACTACAATAAAAAATGAAAATATATTATTTGGAAATGAAATTTACATGGATAGAAACCTTGATGTTTAAGGATTCTAAAAATGAAGACAAAATGTCTGTATGTTTTTTGAAAGCTGAGATATTACAGGTTGAATACCTAAAAATCATATATAAATTCTGTAACTTTCCCATGGTATAGCGGGGCCACGTGATGGGCCCATACGGACTGGAATAAAACCTTTAGACCTCTATAATTTAAAATTGGTTCTAGATACGACAATAGGATAATCAGAAATGTAATTGTTTAAGGGCTTTTCGATATATAATGTTGTAATGTAATAAAAATAAATAATTTTTCTCTAATCAAGGTAAAATTGAGACCCTGCAGTGTGCGAATTAAGCTGCGCCCTGGTACAGCTATATATAAAAGAGGTACAAAGCTACCTTAACATAGTAATTTGCATTAAAAGTAGAATTATAACTTTGAAAGTTTGAGAGAGGTGCCAAAGTAAAGTGTTGCCCAAAACAGGAGGACACCCATTCTGAAGAGCTAAAAAACGGGAGATTTTGAGATAGGTAGTTGTATATATACACTGAATTTCTGGACAGTGTAGCCGTGAAGGGGGATGGTATGGGAGGGGTATGGGGAAAAACTTGAAGAATTGCAGAATTGTTGTGATTTACACTGTGGATCTACGAGCAGGGACAAGGAGGAAACAGACTACGATTTTAAAAGCATTTGAATATTTTAAGGGTTTTAAAATGAATTATCCTGAAGTTCATGGAATGTTTATAGATCGCTGATTGGAGCTGAGTTGAGGCTGAATATTAATTTACATTGGATAGAGACTGATGAAGATATTCTATTTCATAATACAAGAATGTTTTTAAATGTTGTAGACTAAGAATTTTTGGGGAGATTATTCACGATATTCAATGCAGAATGAAATTATATTGATACTGTTAATGAAAGATTGGACTAAATGAGATCTCATAATGATTGGAGATTGCTTGAGAACTGTCTTGGATTGATGCTACGGGAAAATTAAATGATATGTGAAACAAGTTTTGCATTGTTGGTTTAAAAATAGATATTTTAATGAGTTCCTTCACTTTTTATCTGGGATCTGGAACTGATATTTTAGATTTAATTGGTCGGAAAAATGTGTTAAATGCAGAAGAAGTGCTGCTGAATGCGGGGGGTCGGGAGATACCTGTAAACTTATAAAAAAAATAGGGAGATCTCCCGAAATTCCGGTAGACTTGACACCTCTGTAATAAATAATATATAATAGATCTAATAAACTTTGAGGCAGATATAGTATTCTCATTATAGAACGACAGGACCAGGACTAGAAGAGAGGTCGAGTCAAGCAGAAGAAATGTGAAAAGTTTGAGGATTTTTGGTCATGTACAAAAGGTTAAACTATGCCAAACAAACCAGTGCGAATTTCACAGCTTTTCTTTCTATGGGTAACACCTCCCTATGGGTGTGAAGTGTAGTGTGACTTTATGGGAGGTGGTAGACTATACAAACTACGGAGATTTCACGGAGGTACGGAAGCACAGACATATGGAAATGCACGGATGTACGGAATGTGTGTTTTCTTCTGATTAACCATTGGCGTCCTTAAATGTTAGGGCCTATGTACTTTTCCTCAAACTTTTAGGAAACCATGGATATTTGGAAAGAGCTTAAAGGGATGTTCTCGTCCTCCCGTGGTTAGGCTAAGATACGCCGGCGTTAGCCTAATGATGGGACGGCCGGTGACGTGTTTTTGACTTTTGAAATGTAATCCAGCGACGTTATTGGTCACGTCGCGAAATTGGCGTGCTACGTAGATGGTTACAACATGGCCGGTGGCGACGTCGTAGGTGACGAGAATGTCTGTTTAAGACCTTAACAGTTTAAGGTGGATGCACATCGTCATATTTTGATAATCTAAGCCCATTTTACAAATTCATGGAATGATTAGATGTGATTGACCAGTCTATGTGAAAATCATTCTGAAACGTCGGACATTATGTGCGATGTTTTTCAGCTTTCTGTCGGAAATTTAGCTTCATTGTCAGACATCATTCATGAGGGTGACTTATTGTTGTTTTTTTTGGATAAAAAGAAGATAAAAACTTAGACATAATTAAAGAATCTAAGGGAAATATTGTGATATTGTGCCAGACAAAATGTCCGAGGTTTTAGGGACAAACGTCGGACATGCTGGGTAAAACGTCGGACATGTGCGGCATTTTGGGGCTTTTCACAAACACTGTGATTCTGACTGTGATTTACGTTAGGAAATACATTTTACTCTTTAAAGGGGCGTTCTCGTCCCTAAGACGGACGTAATTTGATAAGTTGTAACCACCCTAACACCGCGTAAAATTCACGACGTGACCAATGACGTCGCGTTATTACGTTCTGAAAGGGCAAAACACAACGCCAGTTACGTCGTCATTAGGTTAACGTCGGCGTATGTAAGCCTAACGACGGGAGGACGAGAACGTCCCTTTAAATAAAAAAAATGTCAAAATTAGTGCAGAACTTGCTGAGTTATCTAATAATTCACAACGCCGATGTTGTTGATGCCATTGACAACGACGTTGCTACAACATTGTCACCATGACGGGTTGCCGAAGTACACATGTAAACATCAACGGGCACATTACAGAATATAGTTGTTAAGTTTATCACTCATTACTTAAAAAGTATAGTCATATTTACAAAATAAATTGCAAATTTGTGGTATTTATAATAAAGTTAACGTAATTGCATGGAAGACTTAAAAGAAATTGAAGAATTAGATGGTCAGCTTAAAGTTTAAAGGGGCGTTCTCGTCCCTAAGACGGACGTAATTTGATAAGTTGTAACCACCCTAACACCGCGTAAAATTCACGACGTGACCAATGACGTCGCGTTATTACGTTCTGAAAGGGCAAAACACGACGCCAGTTACGTCGTCGTTAGGTTAACGTCGGCGTATGTAAGCCTAACGACGGGAGGACGAGAACGTCCCTTTAAGGTACCTCCCGACCTGCCTTAAAGAATTCACCTTAAACTGGGTCTAAGGTGCTTCAAAATATCTCTA
>OW387147.1:13668995-13698588 GCA_936440205.1 Lepidonotus clava
GAATTTTTCCAGCTATTCACTTGGAATGCTGGGATAGCCCAAGCCCTTCAAAAACGGCCCGCAAGGTCGGCGGCCTGTTAAAAAGGGTGCTTTCGTTAGAATCAAATCGGCCCGTCACGGAATTGGACGGGAATAGGCTCAAAATGACCGCCAAGGTGTGGGGAATCATGTGTTAAAATATGAAGTTTCAATTCCAAGTTTGGGTTTTGATTCAATACCATTCTCTATATAGAGTTTAATATAAACTGGGGCTGGCCTATGCTATAGCACTGTCAGTTAACTTCGTCCCCTTATTTGAGGCGCTTAGAAACGTCGCACGAACAAACCGAAGCCAGCGTTTCGAAGCCCAGGCCAAGGCGAATTTTTCCAGCTATTCACTTGGAATGCTGGGATAGCCCAAGCCCTTCAAAAACGGCCCGCAAGGTCGGCGGCCTGTTAAAAAGGGTGCTTTCGTTAGAATCAAAACGGCCCGTCACGGAATTGGACGGGAATAGGCTCAAAATGACCGCCAAGGTGTGGGGAATCATGTGTTAAAATATGAAGTTTCAATTCCAAGTTTGGGTTTTGATTCAATACCATTCTCTATATAGAGTTTAATATAAACTGGGGCTGGCCTATGCTATAGCACTGTCAGTTAACTTCGTCCCCTTATTTGAGGCGCTTAGAAACGTCGCACGAACAAACCGAAGCCAGCGTTTCGAAGCCCAGGCCAAGGCGAATTTTTCCAGCTATTCACTTGGAATGCTGGGATAGCCCAAGCCCTTCAAAAACGGCCCGCAAGGTCGGCGGCCTGTTAAAAAGGGTGCTTTCGTTAGAATCAAATCGGCCCGTCACGGAATTGGACGGGAATAGGCTCAAAATGACCGCCAAGGTGTGGGGAATCATGTGTTAAAATATGAAGTTTCAATTCCAAGTTTGGGTTTTGATTCAATACCATTCTCTATATAGAGTTTAATATAAACTGGGGCTGGCCTATGCTATAGCACTGTCAGTTAACTTCGTCCCCTTATTTGAGGCGCTTAGAAACGTCGCACGAACAAACCGAAGCCAGCGTTTCGAAGCCCAGGCCAAGGCGAATTTTTCCAGCTATTCACTTGGAATGCTGGGATAGCCCAAGCCCTTCAAAAACGGCCCGCAAGGTCGGCGGCCTGTTAAAAAGGGTGCTTTCGTTAGAATCAAATCGGCCCGTCACGGAATTGGACGGGAATAGGCTCAAAATGACCGCCAAGGTGTGGGGAATCATGTGTTAAAATATGAAGTTTCAATTCCAAGTTTGGGTTTTGATTCAATACCATTCTCTATATAGAGTTTAATATAAACTGGGGCTGGCCTATGCTATAGCACTGTCAGTTAACTTCGTCCCCTTATTTGAGGCGCTTAGAAACGTCGCACGAACAAACCGAAGCCAGCGTTTCGAAGCCCAGGCCAAGGCGAATTTTTCCAGCTATTCACTTGGAATGCTGGGATAGCCCAAGCCCTTCAAAAACGGCCCGCAAGGTCGGCGGCCTGTTAAAAAGGGTGCTTTCGTTAGAATCAAATCGGCCCGTCACGGAATTGGACGGGAATAGGCTCAAAATGACCGCCAAGGTGTGGGGAATCATGTGTTAAAATATGAAGTTTCAATTCCAAGTTTGGGTTTTGATTCAATACCATTCTCCATATAGAGTTTAATATAAACTGGGGCTGGCCTATGCTATAGCACTGTCAGTTAACTTCGTCCCCTTATTTGAGGCGCTTAGAAACGTCGCACGAACAAACCGAAGCCAGCGTTTCGAAGCCCAGGCCAAGGCGAATTTTTCCAGCTATTCACTTGGAATGCTGGGATAGCCCAAGCCCTTCAAAAACGGCCCGCAAGGTCGGCGGCCTGTTAAAAAGGGTGCTTTCGTTAGAATCAAAACGGCCCGTCACGGAATTGGACGGGAATAGGCTCAAAATGACCGCCAAGGTGTGGGGAATCATGTGTTAAAATATGAAGTTTCAATTCCAAGTTTGGGTTTTGATTCAATACCATTCTCTATATAGAGTTTAATATAAACTGGGGCTGGCCTATGCTATAGCACTGTCAGTTAACTTCGTCCCCTTATTTGAGGCGCTTAGAAACGTCGCACGAACAAACCGAAGCCAGCGTTTCGAAGCCCAGGCCAAGGCGAATTTTTCCAGCTATTCACTTGGAATGCTGGGATAGCCCAAGCCCTTCAAAAACGGCCCGCAAGGTCGGCGGCCTGTTAAAAAGGGTGCTTTCGTTAGAATCAAATCGGCCCGTCACGGAATTGGACGGGAATAGGCTCAAAATGACCGCCAAGGTGTGGGGAATCATGTGTTAAAATATGAAGTTTCAATTCCAAGTTTGGGTTTTGATTCAATACCATTCTCTATATAGAGTTTAATATAAACTGGGGCTGGCCTATGCTATAGCACTGTCAGTTAACTTCGTCCCCTTATTTGAGGCGCTTAGAAACGTCGCACGAACAAACCGAAGCCAGCGTTTCGAAGCCCAGGCCAAGGCGAATTTTTCCAGCTATTCACTTGGAATGCTGGGATAGCCCAAGCCCTTCAAAAACGGCCCGCAAGGTCGGCGGCCTGTTAAAAAGGGTGCTTTCGTTAGAATCAAATCGGCCCGTCACGGAATTGGACGGGAATAGGCTCAAAATGACCGCCAAGGTGTGGGGAATCATGTGTTAAAATATGAAGTTTCAATTCCAAGTTTGGGTTTTGATTCAATACCATTCTCCATATAGAGTTTAATATAAACTGGGGCTGGCCTATGCTATAGCACTGTCAGTTAACTTCGTCCCCTTATTTGAGGCGCTTAGAAACGTCGCACGAACAAACCGAAGCCAGCGTTTCGAAGCCCAGGCCAAGGCGAATTTTTCCAGCTATTCACTTGGAATGCTGGGATAGCCCAAGCCCTTCAAAAACGGCCCGCAAGGTCGGCGGCCTGTTAAAAAGGGTGCTTTCGTTAGAATCAAAACGGCCCGTCACGGAATTGGACGGGAATAGGCTCAAAATGACCGCCAAGGTGTGGGGAATCATGTGTTAAAATATGAAGTTTCAATTCCAAGTTTGGGTTTTGATTCAATACCATTCTCTATATAGAGTTTAATATAAACTGGGGCTGGCCTATGCTATAGCACTGTCAGTTAACTTCGTCCCCTTATTTGAGGCGCTTAGAAACGTCGCACGAACAAACCGAAGCCAGCGTTTCGAAGCCCAGGCCAAGGCGAATTTTTCCAGCTATTCACTTGGAATGCTGGGATAGCCCAAGCCCTTCAAAAACGGCCCGCAAGGTCGGCGGCCTGTTAAAAAGGGTGCTTTCGTTAGAATCAAATCGGCCCGTCACGGAATTGGACGGGAATAGGCTCAAAATGACCGCCAAGGTGTGGGGAATCATGTGTTAAAATATGAAGTTTCAATTCCAAGTTTGGGTTTTGATTCAATACCATTCTCTATATAGAGTTTAATATAAACTGGGGCTGGCCTATGCTATAGCACTGTCAGTTAACTTCGTCCCCTTATTTGAGGCGCTTAGAAACGTCGCACGAACAAACCGAAGCCAGCGTTTCGAAGCCCAGGCCAAGGCGAATTTTTCCAGCTATTCACTTGGAATGCTGGGATAGCCCAAGCCCTTCAAAAACGGCCCGCAAGGTCGGCGGCCTGTTAAAAAGGGTGCTTTCGTTAGAATCAAATCGGCCCGTCACGGAATTGGACGGGAATAGGCTCAAAATGACCGCCAAGGTGTGGGGAATCATGTGTTAAAATATGAAGTTTCAATTCCAAGTTTGGGTTTTGATTCAATACCATTCTCTATATAGAGTTTAATATAAACTGGGGCTGGCCTATGCTATAGCACTGTCAGTTAACTTCGTCCCCTTATTTGAGGCGCTTAGAAACGTCGCACGAACAAACCGAAGCCAGCGTTTCGAAGCCCAGGCCAAGGCGAATTTTTCCAGCTATTCACTTGGAATGCTGGGATAGCCCAAGCCCTTCAAAAACGGCCCGCAAGGTCGGCGGCCTGTTAAAAAGGGTGCTTTCGTTAGAATCAAAACGGCCCGTCACGGAATTGGACGGGAATAGGCTCAAAATGACCGCCAAGGTGTGGGGAATCATGTGTTAAAATATGAAGTTTCAATTCCAAGTTTGGGTTTTGATTCAATACCATTCTCTATATAGAGTTTAATATAAACTGGGGCTGGCCTATGCTATAGCACTGTCAGTTAACTTCGTCCCCTTATTTGAGGCGCTTAGAAACGTCGCACGAACAAACCGAAGCCAGCGTTTCGAAGCCCAGGCCAAGGCGAATTTTTCCAGCTATTCACTTGGAATGCTGGGATAGCCCAAGCCCTTCAAAAACGGCCCGCAAGGTCGGCGGCCTGTTAAAAAGGGTGCTTTCGTTAGAATCAAATCGGCCCGTCACGGAATTGGACGGGAATAGGCTCAAAATGACCGCCAAGGTGTGGGGAATCATGTGTTAAAATATGAAGTTTCAATTCCAAGTTTGGGTTTTGATTCAATACCATTCTCTATATAGAGTTTAATATAAACTGGGGCTGGCCTATGCTATAGCACTGTCAGTTAACTTCGTCCCCTTATTTGAGGCGCTTAGAAACGTCGCACGAACAAACCGAAGCCAGCGTTTCGAAGCCCAGGCCAAGGCGAATTTTTCCAGCTATTCACTTGGAATGCTGGGATAGCCCAAGCCCTTCAAAAACGGCCCGCAAGGTCGGCGGCCTGTTAAAAAGGGTGCTTTCGTTAGAATCAAATCGGCCCGTCACGGAATTGGACGGGAATAGGCTCAAAATGACCGCCAAGGTGTGGGGAATCATGTGTTAAAATATGAAGTTTCAATTCCAAGTTTGGGTTTTGATTCAATACCATTCTCTATATAGAGTTTAATATAAACTGGGGCTGGCCTATGCTATAGCACTGTCAGTTAACTTCGTCCCCTTATTTGAGGCGCTTAGAAACGTCGCACGAACAAACCGAAGCCAGCGTTTCGAAGCCCAGGCCAAGGCGAATTTTTCCAGCTATTCACTTGGAATGCTGGGATAGCCCAAGCCCTTCAAAAACGGCCCGCAAGGTCGGCGGCCTGTTAAAAAGGGTGCTTTCGTTAGAATCAAAACGGCCCGTCACGGAATTGGACGGGAATAGGCTCAAAATGACCGCCAAGGTGTGGGGAATCATGTGTTAAAATATGAAGTTTCAATTCCAAGTTTGGGTTTTGATTCAATACCATTCTCTATATAGAGTTTAATATAAACTGGGGCTGGCCTATGCTATAGCACTGTCAGTTAACTTCGTCCCCTTATTTGAGGCGCTTAGAAACGTCGCACGAACAAACCGAAGCCAGCGTTTCGAAGCCCAGGCCAAGGCGAATTTTTCCAGCTATTCACTTGGAATGCTGGGATAGCCCAAGCCCTTCAAAAACGGCCCGCAAGGTCGGCGGCCTGTTAAAAAGGGTGCTTTCGTTAGAATCAAATCGGCCCGTCACGGAATTGGACGGGAATAGGCTCAAAATGACCGCCAAGGTGTGGGGAATCATGTGTTAAAATATGAAGTTTCAATTCCAAGTTTGGGTTTTGATTCAATACCATTCTCTATATAGAGTTTAATATAAACTGGGGCTGGCCTATGCTATAGCACTGTCAGTTAACTTCGTCCCCTTATTTGAGGCGCTTAGAAACGTCGCACGAACAAACCGAAGCCAGCGTTTCGAAGCCCAGGCCAAGGCGAATTTTTCCAGCTATTCACTTGGAATGCTGGGATAGCCCAAGCCCTTCAAAAACGGCCCGCAAGGTCGGCGGCCTGTTAAAAAGGGTGCTTTCGTTAGAATCAAATCGGCCCGTCACGGAATTGGACGGGAATAGGCTCAAAATGACCGCCAAGGTGTGGGGAATCATGTGTTAAAATATGAAGTTTCAATTCCAAGTTTGGGTTTTGATTCAATACCATTCTCTATATAGAGTTTAATATAAACTGGGGCTGGCCTATGCTATAGCACTGTCAGTTAACTTCGTCCCCTTATTTGAGGCGCTTAGAAACGTCGCACGAACAAACCGAAGCCAGCGTTTCGAAGCCCAGGCCAAGGCGAATTTTTCCAGCTATTCACTTGGAATGCTGGGATAGCCCAAGCCCTTCAAAAACGGCCCGCAAGGTCGGCGGCCTGTTAAAAAGGGTGCTTTCGTTAGAATCAAATCGGCCCGTCACGGAATTGGACGGGAATAGGCTCAAAATGACCGCCAAGGTGTGGGGAATCATGTGTTAAAATATGAAGTTTCAATTCCAAGTTTGGGTTTTGATTCAATACCATTCTCTATATAGAGTTTAATATAAACTGGGGCTGGCCTATGCTATAGCACTGTCAGTTAACTTCGTCCCCTTATTTGAGGCGCTTAGAAACGTCGCACGAACAAACCGAAGCCAGCGTTTCGAAGCCCAGGCCAAGGCGAATTTTTCCAGCTATTCACTTGGAATGCTGGGATAGCCCAAGCCCTTCAAAAACGGCCCGCAAGGTCGGCGGCCTGTTAAAAAGGGTGCTTTCGTTAGAATCAAATCGGCCCGTCACGGAATTGGACGGGAATAGGCTCAAAATGACCGCCAAGGTGTGGGGAATCATGTGTTAAAATATGAAGTTTCAATTCCAAGTTTGGGTTTTGATTCAATACCATTCTCTATATAGAGTTTAATATAAACTGGGGCTGGCCTATGCTATAGCACTGTCAGTTAACTTCGTCCCCTTATTTGAGGCGCTTAGAAACGTCGCACGAACAAACCGAAGCCAGCGTTTCGAAGCCCAGGCCAAGGCGAATTTTTCCAGCTATTCACTTGGAATGCTGGGATAGCCCAAGCCCTTCAAAAACGGCCCGCAAGGTCGGCGGCCTGTTAAAAAGGGTGCTTTCGTTAGAATCAAATCGGCCCGTCACGGAATTGGACGGGAATAGGCTCAAAATGACCGCCAAGGTGTGGGGAATCATGTGTTAAAATATGAAGTTTCAATTCCAAGTTTGGGTTTTGATTCAATACCATTCTCTATATAGAGTTTAATATAAACTGGGGCTGGCCTATGCTATAGCACTGTCAGTTAACTTCGTCCCCTTATTTGAGGCGCTTAGAAACGTCGCACGAACAAACCGAAGCCAGCGTTTCGAAGCCCAGGCCAAGGCGAATTTTTCCAGCTATTCACTTGGAATGCTGGGATAGCCCAAGCCCTTCAAAAACGGCCCGCAAGGTCGGCGGCCTGTTAAAAAGGGTGCTTTCGTTAGAATCAAATCGGCCCGTCACGGAATTGGACGGGAATAGGCTCAAAATGACCGCCAAGGTGTGGGGAATCATGTGTTAAAATATGAAGTTTCAATTCCAAGTTTGGGTTTTGATTCAATACCATTCTCCATATAGAGTTTAATATAAACTGGGGCTGGCCTATGCTATAGCACTGTCAGTTAACTTCGTCCCCTTATTTGAGGCGCTTAGAAACGTCGCACGAACAAACCGAAGCCAGCGTTTCGAAGCCCAGGCCAAGGCGAATTTTTCCAGCTATTCACTTGGAATGCTGGGATAGCCCAAGCCCTTCAAAAACGGCCCGCAAGGTCGGCGGCCTGTTAAAAAGGGTGCTTTCGTTAGAATCAAATCGGCCCGTCACGGAATTGGACGGGAATAGGCTCAAAATGACCGCCAAGGTGTGGGGAATCATGTGTTAAAATATGAAGTTTCAATTCCAAGTTTGGGTTTTGATTCAATACCATTCTCTATATAGAGTTTAATATAAACTGGGGCTGGCCTATGCTATAGCACTGTCAGTTAACTTCGTCCCCTTATTTGAGGCGCTTAGAAACGTCGCACGAACAAACCGAAGCCAGCGTTTCGAAGCCCAGGCCAAGGCGAATTTTTCCAGCTATTCACTTGGAATGCTGGGATAGCCCAAGCCCTTCAAAAACGGCCCGCAAGGTCGGCGGCCTGTTAAAAAGGGTGCTTTCGTAAGAATCAAATCGGCCCGTCACGGAATTGGACGGGAATAGGCTCAAAATGACCGCCAAGGTGTGGGGAATCATGTGTTAAAATATGAAGTTTCAATTCCAAGTTTGGGTTTTGATTCAATACCATTCTCCATATAGAGTTTAATATAAACTGGGGCTGGCCTATGCTATAGCACTGTCAGTTAACTTCGTCCCCTTATTTGAGGCGCTTAGAAACGTCGCACGAACAAACCGAAGCCAGCGTTTCGAAGCCCAGGCCAAGGCGAATTTTTCCAGCTATTCACTTGGAATGCTGGGATAGCCCAAGCCCTTCAAAAACGGCCCGCAAGGTCGGCGGCCTGTTAAAAAGGGTGCTTTCGTTAGAATCAAATCGGCCCGTCACGGAATTGGACGGGAATAGGCTCAAAATGACCGCCAAGGTGTGGGGAATCATGTGTTAAAATATGAAGTTTCAATTCCAAGTTTGGGTTTTGATTCAATACCATTCTCTATATAGAGTTTAATATAAACTGGGGCTGGCCTATGCTATAGCACTGTCAGTTAACTTCGTCCCCTTATTTGAGGCGCTTAGAAACGTCGCACGAACAAACCGAAGCCAGCGTTTCGAAGCCCAGGCCAAGGCGAATTTTTCCAGCTATTCACTTGGAATGCTGGGATAGCCCAAGCCCTTCAAAAACGGCCCGCAAGGTCGGCGGCCTGTTAAAAAGGGTGCTTTCGTTAGAATCAAATCGGCCCGTCACGGAATTGGACGGGAATAGGCTCAAAATGACCGCCAAGGTGTGGGGAATCATGTGTTAAAATATGAAGTTTCAATTCCAAGTTTGGGTTTTGATTCAATACCATTCTCTATATAGAGTTTAATATAAACTGGGGCTGGCCTATGCTATAGCACTGTCAGTTAACTTCGTCCCCTTATTTGAGGCGCTTAGAAACGTCGCACGAACAAACCGAAGCCAGCGTTTCGAAGCCCAGGCCAAGGCGAATTTTTCCAGCTATTCACTTGGAATGCTGGGATAGCCCAAGCCCTTCAAAAACGGCCCGCAAGGTCGGCGGCCTGTTAAAAAGGGTGCTTTCGTTAGAATCAAAACGGCCCGTCACGGAATTGGACGGGAATAGGCTCAAAATGACCGCCAAGGTGTGGGGAATCATGTGTTAAAATATGAAGTTTCAATTCCAAGTTTGGGTTTTGATTCAATACCATTCTCTATATAGAGTTTAATATAAACTGGGGCTGGCCTATGCTATAGCACTGTCAGTTAACTTCGTCCCCTTATTTGAGGCGCTTAGAAACGTCGCACGAACAAACCGAAGCCAGCGTTTCGAAGCCCAGGCCAAGGCGAATTTTTCCAGCTATTCACTTGGAATGCTGGGATAGCCCAAGCCCTTCAAAAACGGCCCGCAAGGTCGGCGGCCTGTTAAAAAGGGTGCTTTCGTTAGAATCAAATCGGCCCGTCACGGAATTGGACGGGAATAGGCTCAAAATGACCGCCAAGGTGTGGGGAATCATGTGTTAAAATATGAAGTTTCAATTCCAAGTTTGGGTTTTGATTCAATACCATTCTCTATATAGAGTTTAATATAAACTGGGGCTGGCCTATGCTATAGCACTGTCAGTTAACTTCGTCCCCTTATTTGAGGCGCTTAGAAACGTCGCACGAACAAACCGAAGCCAGCGTTTCGAAGCCCAGGCCAAGGCGAATTTTTCCAGCTATTCACTTGGAATGCTGGGATAGCCCAAGCCCTTCAAAAACGGCCCGCAAGGTCGGCGGCCTGTTAAAAAGGGTGCTTTCGTTAGAATCAAATCGGCCCGTCACGGAATTGGACGGGAATAGGCTCAAAATGACCGCCAAGGTGTGGGGAATCATGTGTTAAAATATGAAGTTTCAATTCCAAGTTTGGGTTTTGATTCAATACCATTCTCTATATAGAGTTTAATATAAACTGGGGCTGGCCTATGCTATAGCACTGTCAGTTAACTTCGTCCCCTTATTTGAGGCGCTTAGAAACGTCGCACGAACAAACCGAAGCCAGCGTTTCGAAGCCCAGGCCAAGGCGAATTTTTCCAGCTATTCACTTGGAATGCTGGGATAGCCCAAGCCCTTCAAAAACGGCCCGCAAGGTCGGCGGCCTGTTAAAAAGGGTGCTTTCGTTAGAATCAAATCGGCCCGTCACGGAATTGGACGGGAATAGGCTCAAAATGACCGCCAAGGTGTGGGGAATCATGTGTTAAAATATGAAGTTTCAATTCCAAGTTTGGGTTTTGATTCAATACCATTCTCTATATAGAGTTTAATATAAACTGGGGCTGGCCTATGCTATAGCACTGTCAGTTAACTTCGTCCCCTTATTTGAGGCGCTTAGAAACGTCGCACGAACAAACCGAAGCCAGCGTTTCGAAGCCCAGGCCAAGGCGAATATTTCCAGCTATTCACTTGGAATGCTGGGATAGCCCAAGCCCTTCAAAAACGGCCCGCAAGGTCGGCGGCCTGTTAAAAAGGGTGCTTTCGTTAGAATCAAATCGGCCCGTCACGGAATTGGACGGGAATAGGCTCAAAATGACCGCCAAGGTGTGGGGAATCATGTGTTAAAATATGAAGTTTCAATTCCAAGTTTGGGTTTTGATTCAATACCATTCTCTATATAGAGTTTAATATAAACTGGGGCTGGCCTATGCTATAGCACTGTCAGTTAACTTCGTCCCCTTATTTGAGGCGCTTAGAAACGTCGCACGAACAAACCGAAGCCAGCGTTTCGAAGCCCAGGCCAAGGCGAATTTTTCCAGCTATTCACTTGGAATGCTGGGATAGCCCAAGCCCTTCAAAAACGGCCCGCAAGGTCGGCGGCCTGTTAAAAAGGGTGCTTTCGTTAGAATCAAATCGGCCCGTCACGGAATTGGACGGGAATAGGCTCAAAATGACCGCCAAGGTGTGGGGAATCATGTGTTAAAATATGAAGTTTCAATTCCAAGTTTGGGTTTTGATTCAATACCATTCTCTATATAGAGTTTAATATAAACTGGGGCTGGCCTATGCTATAGCACTGTCAGTTAACTTCGTCCCCTTATTTGAGGCGCTTAGAAACGTCGCACGAACAAACCGAAGCCAGCGTTTCGAAGCCCAGGCCAAGGCGAATTTTTCCAGCTATTCACTTGGAATGCTGGGATAGCCCAAGCCCTTCAAAAACGGCCCGCAAGGTCGGCGGCCTGTTAAAAAGGGTGCTTTCGTTAGAATCAAATCGGCCCGTCACGGAATTGGACGGGAATAGGCTCAAAATGACCGCCAAGGTGTGGGGAATCATGTGTTAAAATATGAAGTTTCAATTCCAAGTTTGGGTTTTGATTCAATACCATTCTCTATATAGAGTTTAATATAAACTGGGGCTGGCCTATGCTATAGCACTGTCAGTTAACTTCGTCCCCTTATTTGAGGCGCTTAGAAACGTCGCACGAACAAACCGAAGCCAGCGTTTCGAAGCCCAGGCCAAGGCGAATTTTTCCAGCTATTCACTTGGAATGCTGGGATAGCCCAAGCCCTTCAAAAACGGCCCGCAAGGTCGGCGGCCTGTTAAAAAGGGTGCTTTCGTTAGAATCAAATCGGCCCGTCACGGAATTGGACGGGAATAGGCTCAAAATGACCGCCAAGGTGTGGGGAATCATGTGTTAAAATATGAAGTTTCAATTCCAAGTTTGGGTTTTGATTCAATACCATTCTCTATATAGAGTTTAATATAAACTGGGGCTGGCCTATGCTATAGCACTGTCAGTTAACTTCGTCCCCTTATTTGAGGCGCTTAGAAACGTCGCACGAACAAACCGAAGCCAGCGTTTCGAAGCCCAGGCCAAGGCGAATTTTTCCAGCTATTCACTTGGAATGCTGGGATAGCCCAAGCCCTTCAAAAACGGCCCGCAAGGTCGGCGGCCTGTTAAAAAGGGTGCTTTCGTTAGAATCAAATCGGCCCGTCACGGAATTGGACGGGAATAGGCTCAAAATGACCGCCAAGGTGTGGGGAATCATGTGTTAAAATATGAAGTTTCAATTCCAAGTTTGGGTTTTGATTCAATACCATTCTCTATATAGAGTTTAATATAAACTGGGGCTGGCCTATGCTATAGCACTGTCAGTTAACTTCGTCCCCTTATTTGAGGCGCTTAGAAACGCCGCACGAACAAACCGAAGCCAGCGTTTCGAAGCCCAGGCCAAGGCGAATTTTTCCAGCTATTCACTTGGAATGCTGGGATAGCCCAAGCCCTTCAAAAACGGCCCGCAAGGTCGGCGGCCTGTTAAAAAGGGTGCTTTCGTTAGAATCAAATCGGCCCGTCACGGAATTGGACGGGAATAGGCTCAAAATGACCGCCAAGGTGTGGGGAATCATGTGTTAAAATATGAAGTTTCAATTCCAAGTTTGGGTTTTGATTCAATACCATTCTCTATATAGAGTTTAATATAAACTGGGGCTGGCCTATGCTATAGCACTGTCAGTTAACTTCGTCCCCTTATTTGAGGCGCTTAGAAACGTCGCACGAACAAACCGAAGCCAGCGTTTCGAAGCCCAGGCCAAGGCGAATTTTTCCAGCTATTCACTTGGAATGCTGGGATAGCCCAAGCCCTTCAAAAACGGCCCGCAAGGTCGGCGGCCTGTTAAAAAGGGTGCTTTCGTTAGAATCAAATCGGCCCGTCACGGAATTGGACGGGAATAGGCTCAAAATGACCGCCAAGGTGTGGGGAATCATGTGTTAAAATATGAAGTTTCAATTCCAAGTTTGGGTTTTGATTCAATACCATTCTCTATATAGAGTTTAATATAAACTGGGGCTGGCCTATGCTATAGCACTGTCAGTTAACTTCGTCCCCTTATTTGAGGCGCTTAGAAACGTCGCACGAACAAACCGAAGCCAGCGTTTCGAAGCCCAGGCCAAGGCGAATTTTTCCAGCTATTCACTTGGAATGCTGGGATAGCCCAAGCCCTTCAAAAACGGCCCGCAAGGTCGGCGGCCTGTTAAAAAGGGTGCTTTCGTTAGAATCAAATCGGCCCGTCACGGAATTGGACGGGAATAGGCTCAAAATGACCGCCAAGGTGTGGGGAATCATGTGTTAAAATATGAAGTTTCAATTCCAAGTTTGGGTTTTGATTCAATACCATTCTCTATATAGAGTTTAATATAAACTGGGGCTGGCCTATGCTATAGCACTGTCAGTTAACTTCGTCCCCTTATTTGAGGCGCTTAGAAACGCCGCACGAACAAACCGAAGCCAGCGTTTCGAAGCCCAGGCCAAGGCGAATTTTTCCAGCTATTCACTTGGAATGCTGGGATAGCCCAAGCCCTTCAAAAACGGCCCGCAAGGTCGGCGGCCTGTTAAAAAGGGTGCTTTCGTTAGAATCAAATCGGCCCGTCACGGAATTGGACGGGAATAGGCTCAAAATGACCGCCAAGGTGTGGGGAATCATGTGTTAAAATATGAAGTTTCAATTCCAAGTTTGGGTTTTGATTCAATACCATTCTCTATATAGAGTTTAATATAAACTGGGGCTGGCCTATGCTATAGCACTGTCAGTTAACTTCGTCCCCTTATTTGAGGCGCTTAGAAACGTCGCACGAACAAACCGAAGCCAGCGTTTCGAAGCCCAGGCCAAGGCGAATTTTTCCAGCTATTCACTTGGAATGCTGGGATAGCCCAAGCCCTTCAAAAACGGCCCGCAAGGTCGGCGGCCTGTTAAAAAGGGTGCTTTCGTTAGAATCAAATCGGCCCGTCACGGAATTGGACGGGAATAGGCTCAAAATGACCGCCAAGGTGTGGGGAATCATGTGTTAAAATATGAAGTTTCAATTCCAAGTTTGGGTTTTGATTCAATACCATTCTCTATATAGAGTTTAATATAAACTGGGGCTGGCCTATGCTATAGCACTGTCAGTTAACTTCGTCCCCTTATTTGAGGCGCTTAGAAACGTCGCACGAACAAACCGAAGCCAGCGTTTCGAAGCCCAGGCCAAGGCGAATTTTTCCAGCTATTCACTTGGAATGCTGGGATAGCCCAAGCCCTTCAAAAACGGCCCGCAAGGTCGGCGGCCTGTTAAAAAGGGTGCTTTCGTTAGAATCAAATCGGCCCGTCACGGAATTGGACGGGAATAGGCTCAAAATGACCGCCAAGGTGTGGGGAATCATGTGTTAAAATATGAAGTTTCAATTCCAAGTTTGGGTTTTGATTCAATACCATTCTCTATATAGAGTTTAATATAAACTGGGGCTGGCCTATGCTATAGCACTGTCAGTTAACTTCGTCCCCTTATTTGAGGCGCTTAGAAACGTCGCACGAACAAACCGAAGCCAGCGTTTCGAAGCCCAGGCCAAGGCGAATTTTTCCAGCTATTCACTTGGAATGCTGGGATAGCCCAAGCCCTTCAAAAACGGCCCGCAAGGTCGGCGGCCTGTTAAAAAGGGTGCTTTCGTTAGAATCAAATCGGCCCGTCACGGAATTGGACGGGAATAGGCTCAAAATGACCGCCAAGGTGTGGGGAATCATGTGTTAAAATATGAAGTTTCAATTCCAAGTTTGGGTTTTGATTCAATACCATTCTCCATATAGAGTTTAATATAAACTGGGGCTGGCCTATGCTATAGCACTGTCAGTTAACTTCGTCCCCTTATTTGAGGCGCTTAGAAACGTCGCACGAACAAACCGAAGCCAGCGTTTCGAAGCCCAGGCCAAGGCGAATTTTTCCAGCTATTCACTTGGAATGCTGGGATAGCCCAAGCCCTTCAAAAACGGCCCGCAAGGTCGGCGGCCTGTTAAAAAGGGTGCTTTCGTTAGAATCAAAACGGCCCGTCACGGAATTGGACGGGAATAGGCTCAAAATGACCGCCAAGGTGTGGGGAATCATGTGTTAAAATATGAAGTTTCAATTCCAAGTTTGGGTTTTGATTCAATACCATTCTCTATATAGAGTTTAATATAAACTGGGGCTGGCCTATGCTATAGCACTGTCAGTTAACTTCGTCCCCTTATTTGAGGCGCTTAGAAACGTCGCACGAACAAACCGAAGCCAGCGTTTCGAAGCCCAGGCCAAGGCGAATTTTTCCAGCTATTCACTTGGAATGCTGGGATAGCCCAAGCCCTTCAAAAACGGCCCGCAAGGTCGGCGGCCTGTTAAAAAGGGTGCTTTCGTTAGAATCAAATCGGCCCGTCACGGAATTGGACGGGAATAGGCTCAAAATGACCGCCAAGGTGTGGGGAATCATGTGTTAAAATATGAAGTTTCAATTCCAAGTTTGGGTTTTGATTCAATACCATTCTCTATATAGAGTTTAATATAAACTGGGGCTGGCCTATGCTATAGCACTGTCAGTTAACTTCGTCCCCTTATTTGAGGCGCTTAGAAACGTCGCACGAACAAACCGAAGCCAGCGTTTCGAAGCCCAGGCCAAGGCGAATTTTTCCAGCTATTCACTTGGAATGCTGGGATAGCCCAAGCCCTTCAAAAACGGCCCGCAAGGTCGGCGGCCTGTTAAAAAGGGTGCTTTCGTTAGAATCAAATCGGCCCGTCACGGAATTGGACGGGAATAGGCTCAAAATGACCGCCAAGGTGTGGGGAATCATGTGTTAAAATATGAAGTTTCAATTCCAAGTTTGGGTTTTGATTCAATACCATTCTCTATATAGAGTTTAATATAAACTGGGGCTGGCCTATGCTATAGCACTGTCAGTTAACTTCGTCCCCTTATTTGAGGCGCTTAGAAACGTCGCACGAACAAACCGAAGCCAGCGTTTCGAAGCCCAGGCCAAGGCGAATTTTTCCAGCTATTCACTTGGAATGCTGGGATAGCCCAAGCCCTTCAAAAACGGCCCGCAAGGTCGGCGGCCTGTTAAAAAGGGTGCTTTCGTTAGAATCAAATCGGCCCGTCACGGAATTGGACGGGAATAGGCTCAAAATGACCGCCAAGGTGTGGGGAATCATGTGTTAAAATATGAAGTTTCAATTCCAAGTTTGGGTTTTGATTCAATACCATTCTCTATATAGAGTTTAATATAAACTGGGGCTGGCCTATGCTATAGCACTGTCAGTTAACTTCGTCCCCTTATTTGAGGCGCTTAGAAACGTCGCACGAACAAACCGAAGCCAGCGTTTCGAAGCCCAGGCCAAGGCGAATTTTTCCAGCTATTCACTTGGAATGCTGGGATAGCCCAAGCCCTTCAAAAACGGCCCGCAAGGTCGGCGGCCTGTTAAAAAGGGTGCTTTCGTTAGAATCAAATCGGCCCGTCACGGAATTGGACGGGAATAGGCTCAAAATGACCGCCAAGGTGTGGGGAATCATGTGTTAAAATATGAAGTTTCAATTCCAAGTTTGGGTTTTGATTCAATACCATTCTCTATATAGAGTTTAATATAAACTGGGGCTGGCCTATGCTATAGCACTGTCAGTTAACTTCGTCCCCTTATTTGAGGCGCTTAGAAACGTCGCACGAACAAACCGAAGCCAGCGTTTCGAAGCCCAGGCCAAGGCGAATTTTTCCAGCTATTCACTTGGAATGCTGGGATAGCCCAAGCCCTTCAAAAACGGCCCGCAAGGTCGGCGGCCTGTTAAAAAGGGTGCTTTCGTTAGAATCAAATCGGCCCGTCACGGAATTGGACGGGAATAGGCTCAAAATGACCGCCAAGGTGTGGGGAATCATGTGTTAAAATATGAAGTTTCAATTCCAAGTTTGGGTTTTGATTCAATACCATTCTCTATATAGAGTTTAATATAAACTGGGGCTGGCCTATGCTATAGCACTGTCAGTTAACTTCGTCCCCTTATTTGAGGCGCTTAGAAACGTCGCACGAACAAACCGAAGCCAGCGTTTCGAAGCCCAGGCCAAGGCGAATTTTTCCAGCTATTCACTTGGAATGCTGGGATAGCCCAAGCCCTTCAAAAACGGCCCGCAAGGTCGGCGGCCTGTTAAAAAGGGTGCTTTCGTTAGAATCAAATCGGCCCGTCACGGAATTGGACGGGAATAGGCTCAAAATGACCGCCAAGGTGTGGGGAATCATGTGTTAAAATATGAAGTTTCAATTCCAAGTTTGGGTTTTGATTCAATACCATTCTCTATATAGAGTTTAATATAAACTGGGGCTGGCCTATGCTATAGCACTGTCAGTTAACTTCGTCCCCTTATTTGAGGCGCTTAGAAACGTCGCACGAACAAACCGAAGCCAGCGTTTCGAAGCCCAGGCCAAGGCGAATTTTTCCAGCTATTCACTTGGAATGCTGGGATAGCCCAAGCCCTTCAAAAACGGCCCGCAAGGTCGGCGGCCTGTTAAAAAGGGTGCTTTCGTTAGAATCAAATCGGCCCGTCACGGAATTGGACGGGAATAGGCTCAAAATGACCGCCAAGGTGTGGGGAATCATGTGTTAAAATATGAAGTTTCAATTCCAAGTTTGGGTTTTGATTCAATACCATTCTCTATATAGAGTTTAATATAAACTGGGGCTGGCCTATGCTATAGCACTGTCAGTTAACTTCGTCCCCTTATTTGAGGCGCTTAGAAACGTCGCACGAACAAACCGAAGCCAGCGTTTCGAAGCCCAGGCCAAGGCGAATTTTTCCAGCTATTCACTTGGAATGCTGGGATAGCCCAAGCCCTTCAAAAACGGCCCGCAAGGTCGGCGGCCTGTTAAAAAGGGTGCTTTCGTTAGAATCAAATCGGCCCGTCACGGAATTGGACGGGAATAGGCTCAAAATGACCGCCAAGGTGTGGGGAATCATGTGTTAAAATATGAAGTTTCAATTCCAAGTTTGGGTTTTGATTCAATACCATTCTCTATATAGAGTTTAATATAAACTGGGGCTGGCCTATGCTATAGCACTGTCAGTTAACTTCGTCCCCTTATTTGAGGCGCTTAGAAACGTCGCACGAACAAACCGAAGCCAGCGTTTCGAAGCCCAGGCCAAGGCGAATTTTTCCAGCTATTCACTTGGAATGCTGGGATAGCCCAAGCCCTTCAAAAACGGCCCGCAAGGTCGGCGGCCTGTTAAAAAGGGTGCTTTCGTTAGAATCAAATCGGCCCGTCACGGAATTGGACGGGAATAGGCTCAAAATGACCGCCAAGGTGTGGGGAATCATGTGTTAAAATATGAAGTTTCAATTCCAAGTTTGGGTTTTGATTCAATACCATTCTCTATATAGAGTTTAATATAAACAGGGGCTGGCCTATGCTATAGCACTGTCAGTTAACTTCGTCCCCTTATTTGAGGCGCTTAGAAACGTCGCACGAACAAACCGAAGCCAGCGTTTCGAAGCCCAGGCCAAGGCGAATTTTTCCAGCTATTCACTTGGAATGCTGGGATAGCCCAAGCCCTTCAAAAACGGCCCGCAAGGTCGGCGGCCTGTTAAAAAGGGTGCTTTCGTTAGAATCAAATCGGCCCGTCACGGAATTGGACGGGAATAGGCTCAAAATGACCGCCAAGGTGTGGGGAATCATGTGTTAAAATATGAAGTTTCAATTCCAAGTTTGGGTTTTGATTCAATACCATTCTCTATATAGAGTTTAATATAAACTGGGGCTGGCCAATGCTATAGCACTGTCAGTTAACTTCGTCCCCTTATTTGAGGCGCTTAGAAACGTCGCACGAACAAACCGAAGCCAGCGTTTCGAAGCCCAGGCCAAGGCGAATTTTTCCAGCTATTCACTTGGAATGCTGGGATAGCCCAAGCCCTTCAAAAACGGCCCGCAAGGTCGGCGGCCTGTTAAAAAGGGTGCTTTCGTTAGAATCAAATCGGCCCGTCACGGAATTGGACGGGAATAGGCTCAAAATGACCGCCAAGGTGTGGGGAATCATGTGTTAAAATATGAAGTTTCAATTCCAAGTTTGGGTTTTGATTCAATACCATTCTCTATATAGAGTTTAATATAAACTGGGGCTGGCCTATGCTATAGCACTGTCAGTTAACTTCGTCCCCTTATTTGAGGCGCTTAGAAACGTCGCACGAACAAACCGAAGCCAGCGTTTCGAAGCCCAGGCCAAGGCGAATTTTTCCAGCTATTCACTTGGAATGCTGGGATAGCCCAAGCCCTTCAAAAACGGCCCGCAAGGTCGGCGGCCTGTTAAAAAGGGTGCTTTCGTTAGAATCAAATCGGCCCGTCACGGAATTGGACGGGAATAGGCTCAAAATGACCGCCAAGGTGTGGGGAATCATGTGTTAAAATATGAAGTTTCAATTCCAAGTTTGGGTTTTGATTCAATACCATTCTCTATATAGAGTTTAATATAAACTGGGGCTGGCCTATGCTATAGCACTGTCAGTTAACTTCGTCCCCTTATTTAAGGCGCTTAGAAACGTCGCACGAACAAACCGAAGCCAGCGTTTCGAAGCCCAGGCCAAGGCGAATTTTTCCAGCTATTCACTTGGAATGCTGGGATAGCCCAAGCCCTTCAAAAACGGCCCGCAAGGTCGGCGGCCTGTTAAAAAGGGTGCTTTCGTTAGAATCAAATCGGCCCGTCACGGAATTGGACGGGAATAGGCTCAAAATGACCGCCAAGGTGTGGGGAATCATGTGTTAAAATATGAAGTTTCAATTCCAAGTTTGGGTTTTGATTCAATACCATTCTCTATATAGAGTTTAAGATAAACTGGGGCTGGCCTATGCTATAGCACTGTCAGTTAACTTCGTCCCCTTATTTGAGGCGCTTAGAAACGTCGCACGAACAAACCGAAGCCAGCGTTTCGAAGCCCAGGCCAAGGCGAATTTTTCCAGCTATTCACTTGGAATGCTGGGATAGCCCAAGCCCTTCAAAAACGGCCCGCAAGGTCGGCGGCCTGTTAAAAAGGGTGCTTTCGTTAGAATCAAATCGGCCCGTCACGGAATTGGACGGGAATAGGCTCAAAATGACCGCCAAGGTGTGGGGAATCATGTGTTAAAATATGAAGTTTCAATTCCAAGTTTGGGTTTTGATTCAATACCATTCTCTATATAGAGTTTAATATAAACTGGGGCTGGCCTATGCTATAGCACTGTCAGTTAACTTCGTCCCCTTATTTGAGGCGCTTAGAAACGTCGCACGAACAAACCGAAGCCAGCGTTTCGAAGCCCAGGCCAAGGCGAATTTTTCCAGCTATTCACTTGGAATGCTGGGATAGCCCAAGCCCTTCAAAAACGGCCCGCAAGGTCGGCGGCCTGTTAAAAAGGGTGCTTTCGTTAGAATCAAATCGGCCCGTCACGGAATTGGACGGGAATAGGCTCAAAATGACCGCCAAGGTGTGGGGAATCATGTGTTAAAATATGAAGTTTCAATTCCAAGTTTGGGTTTTGATTCAATACCATTCTCTATATAGAGTTTAATATAAACTGGGGCTGGCCTATGCTATAGCACTGTCAGTTAACTTCGTCCCCTTATTTGAGGCGCTTAGAAACGTCGCACGAACAAACCGAAGCCAGCGTTTCGAAGCCCAGGCCAAGGCGAATTTTTCCAGCTATTCACTTGGAATGCTGGGATAGCCCAAGCCCTTCAAAAACGGCCCGCAAGGTCGGCGGCCTGTTAAAAAGGGTGCTTTCGTTAGAATCAAATCGGCCCGTCACGGAATTGGACGGGAATAGGCTCAAAATGACCGCCAAGGTGTGGGGAATCATGTGTTAAAATATGAAGTTTCAATTCCAAGTTTGGGTTTTGATTCAATACCATTCTCTATATAGAGTTTAATATAAACTGGGGCTGGCCTATGCTATAGCACTGTCAGTTAACTTCGTCCCCTTATTTGAGGCGCTTAGAAACGTCGCACGAACAAACCGAAGCCAGCGTTTCGAAGCCCAGGCCAAGGCGAATTTTTCCAGCTATTCACTTGGAATGCTGGGATAGCCCAAGCCCTTCAAAAACGGCCCGCAAGGTCGGCGGCCTGTTAAAAAGGGTGCTTTCGTTAGAATCAAATCGGCCCGTCACGGAATTGGACGGGAATAGGCTCAAAATGACCGCCAAGGTGTGGGGAATCATGTGTTAAAATATGAAGTTTCAATTCCAAGTTTGGGTTTTGATTCAATACCATTCTCTATATAGAGTTTAATATAAACTGGGGCTGGCCTATGCTATAGCACTGTCAGTTAACTTCGTCCCCTTATTTGAGGCGCTTAGAAACGTCGCACGAACAAACCGAAGCCAGCGTTTCGAAGCCCAGGCCAAGGCGAATTTTTCCAGCTATTCACTTGGAATGCTGGGATAGCCCAAGCCCTTCAAAAACGGCCCGCAAGGTCGGCGGCCTGTTAAAAAGGGTGCTTTCGTTAGAATCAAAACGGCCCGTCACGGAATTGGACGGGAATAGGCTCAAAATGACCGCCAAGGTGTGGGGAATCATGTGTTAAAATATGAAGTTTCAATTCCAAGTTTGGGTTTTGATTCAATACCATTCTCTATATAGAGTTTAATATAAACTGGGGCTGGCCTATGCTATAGCACTGTCAGTTAACTTCGTCCCCTTATTTGAGGCGCTTAGAAACGTCGCACGAACAAACCGAAGCCAGCGTTTCGAAGCCCAGGCCAAGGCGAATTTTTCCAGCTATTCACTTGGAATGCTGGGATAGCCCAAGCCCTTCAAAAACGGCCCGCAAGGTCGGCGGCCTGTTAAAAAGGGTGCTTTCGTTAGAATCAAAACGGCCCGTCACGGAATTGGACGGGAATAGGCTCAAAATGACCGCCAAGGTGTGGGGAATCATGTGTTAAAATATGAAGTTTCAATTCCAAGTTTGGGTTTTGATTCAATACCATTCTCTATATAGAGTTTAATATAAACTGGGGCTGGCCTATGCTATAGCACTGTCAGTTAACTTCGTCCCCTTATTTGAGGCGCTTAGAAACGTCGCACGAACAAACCGAAGCCAGCGTTTCGAAGCCCAGGCCAAGGCGAATTTTTCCAGCTATTCACTTGGAATGCTGGGATAGCCCAAGCCCTTCAAAAACGGCCCGCAAGGTCGGCGGCCTGTTAAAAAGGGTGCTTTCGTTAGAATCAAATCGGCCCGTCACGGAATTGGACGGGAATAGGCTCAAAATGACCGCCAAGGTGTGGGGAATCATGTGTTAAAATATGAAGTTTCAATTCCAAGTTTGGGTTTTGATTCAATACCATTCTCTATATAGAGTTTAATATAAACTGGGGCTGGCCTATGCTATAGCACTGTCAGTTAACTTCGTCCCCTTATTTGAGGCGCTTAGAAACGTCGCACGAACAAACCGAAGCCAGCGTTTCGAAGCCCAGGCCAAGGCGAATTTTTCCAGCTATTCACTTGGAATGCTGGGATAGCCCAAGCCCTTCAAAAACGGCCCGCAAGGTCGGCGGCCTGTTAAAAAGGGTGCTTTCGTTAGAATCAAATCGGCCCGTCACGGAATTGGACGGGAATAGGCTCAAAATGACCGCCAAGGTGTGGGGAATCATGTGTTAAAATATGAAGTTTCAATTCCAAGTTTGGGTTTTGATTCAATACCATTCTCTATATAGAGTTTAATATAAACTGGGGCTGGCCTATGCTATAGCACTGTCAGTTAACTTCGTCCCCTTATTTGAGGCGCTTAGAAACGTCGCACGAACAAACCGAAGCCAGCGTTTCGAAGCCCAGGCCAAGGCGAATTTTTCCAGCTATTCACTTGGAATGCTGGGATAGCCCAAGCCCTTCAAAAACGGCCCGCAAGGTCGGCGGCCTGTTAAAAAGGGTGCTTTCGTTAGAATCAAAACGGCCCGTCACGGAATTGGACGGGAATAGGCTCAAAATGACCGCCAAGGTGTGGGGAATCATGTGTTAAAATATGAAGTTTCAATTCCAAGTTTGGGTTTTGATTCAATACCATTCTCTATATAGAGTTTAATATAAACTGGGGCTGGCCTATGCTATAGCACTGTCAGTTAACTTCGTCCCCTTATTTGAGGCGCTTAGAAACGTCGCACGAACAAACCGAAGCCAGCGTTTCGAAGCCCAGGCCAAGGCGAATTTTTCCAGCTATTCACTTGGAATGCTGGGATAGCCCAAGCCCTTCAAAAACGGCCCGCAAGGTCGGCGGCCTGTTAAAAAGGGTGCTTTCGTTAGAATCAAATCGGCCCGTCACGGAATTGGACGGGAATAGGCTCAAAATGACCGCCAAGGTGTGGGGAATCATGTGTTAAAATATGAAGTTTCAATTCCAAGTTTGGGTTTTGATTCAATACCATTCTCTATATAGAGTTTAATATAAACTGGGGCTGGCCTATGCTATAGCACTGTCAGTTAACTTCGTCCCCTTATTTGAGGCGCTTAGAAACGTCGCACGAACAAACCGAAGCCAGCGTTTCGAAGCCCAGGCCAAGGCGAATTTTTCCAGCTATTCACTTGGAATGCTGGGATAGCCCAAGCCCTTCAAAAACGGCCCGCAAGGTCGGCGGCCTGTTAAAAAGGGTGCTTTCGTTAGAATCAAATCGGCCCGTCAAGGAATTGGACGGGAATAGGCTCAAAATGACCGCCAAGGTGTGGGGAATCATGTGTTAAAATATGAAGTTTCAATTCCAAGTTTGGGTTTTGATTCAATACCATTCTCTATATAGAGTTTAATATAAACTGGGGCTGGCCTATGCTATAGCACTGTCAGTTAACTTCGTCCCCTTATTTGAGGCGCTTAGAAACGTCGCACGAACAAACCGAAGCCAGCGTTTCGAAGCCCAGGCCAAGGCGAATTTTTCCAGCTATTCACTTGGAATGCTGGGATAGCCCAAGCCCTTCAAAAACGGCCCGCAAGGTCGGCGGCCTGTTAAAAAGGGTGCTTTCGTTAGAATCAAATCGGCCCGTCACGGAATTGGACGGGAATAGGCTCAAAATGACCGCCAAGGTGTGGGGAATCATGTGTTAAAATATGAAGTTTCAATTCCAAGTTTGGGTTTTGATTCAATACCATTCTCTATATAGAGTTTAATATAAACTGGGGCTGGCCTATGCTATAGCACTGTCAGTTAACTTCGTCCCCTTATTTGAGGCGCTTAGAAACGTCGCACGAACAAACCGAAGCCAGCGTTTCGAAGCCCAGGCCAAGGCGAATTTTTCCAGCTATTCACTTGGAATGCTGGGATAGCCCAAGCCCTTCAAAAACGGCCCGCAAGGTCGGCGGCCTGTTAAAAAGGGTGCTTTCGTTAGAATCAAATCGGCCCGTCACGGAATTGGACGGGAATAGGCTCAAAATGACCGCCAAGGTGTGGGGAATCATGTGTTAAAATATGAAGTTTCAATTCCAAGTTTGGGTTTTGATTCAATACCATTCTCTATATAGAGTTTAATATAAACTGGGGCTGGCCTATGCTATAGCACTGTCAGTTAACTTCGTCCCCTTATTTGAGGCGCTTAGAAACGTCGCACGAACAAACCGAAGCCAGCGTTTCGAAGCCCAGGCCAAGGCGAATTTTTCCAGCTATTCACTTGGAATGCTGGGATAGCCCAAGCCCTTCAAAAACGGCCCGCAAGGTCGGCGGCCTGTTAAAAAGGGTGCTTTCGTTAGAATCAAATCGGCCCGTCACGGAATTGGACGGGAATAGGCTCAAAATGACCGCCAAGGTGTGGGGAATCATGTGTTAAAATATGAAGTTTCAATTCCAAGTTTGGGTTTTGATTCAATACCATTCTCTATATAGAGTTTAATATAAACTGGGGCTGGCCTATGCTATAGCACTGTCAGTTAACTTCGTCCCCTTATTTGAGGCGCTTAGAAACGTCGCACGAACAAACCGAAGCCAGCGTTTCGAAGCCCAGGCCAAGGCGAATTTTTCCAGCTATTCACTTGGAATGCTGGGATAGCCCAAGCCCTTCAAAAACGGCCCGCAAGGTCGGCGGCCTGTTAAAAAGGGTGCTTTCGTTAGAATCAAATCGGCCCGTCACGGAATTGGACGGGAATAGGCTCAAAATGACCGCCAAGGTGTGGGGAATCATGTGTTAAAATATGAAGTTTCAATTCCAAGTTTGGGTTTTGATTCAATACCATTCTCCATATAGAGTTTAATATAAACTGGGGCTGGCCTATGCTATAGCACTGTCAGTTAACTTCGTCCCCTTATTTGAGGCGCTTAGAAACGTCGCACGAACAAACCGAAGCCAGCGTTTCGAAGCCCAGGCCAAGGCGAATTTTTCCAGCTATTCACTTGGAATGCTGGGATAGCCCAAGCCCTTCAAAAACGGCCCGCAAGGTCGGCGGCCTGTTAAAAAGGGTGCTTTCGTTAGAATCAGATCGGCCCGTCACGGAATTGGACGGGAATAGGCTCAAAATGACCGCCAAGGTGTGGGGAATCATGTGTTAAAATATGAAGTTTCAATTCCAAGTTTGGGTTTTGATTCAATACCATTCTCTATATAGAGTTTAATATAAACTGGGGCTGGCCTATGCTATAGCACTGTCAGTTAACTTCGTCCCCTTATTTGAGGCGCTTAGAAACGTCGCACGAACAAACCGAAGCCAGCGTTTCGAAGCCCAGGCCAAGGCGAATTTTTCCAGCTATTCACTTGGAATGCTGGGATAGCCCAAGCCCTTCAAAAACGGCCCGCAAGGTCGGCGGCCTGTTAAAAAGGGTGCTTTCGTTAGAATCAAATCGGCCCGTCACGGAATTGGACGGGAATAGGCTCAAAATGACCGCCAAGGTGTGGGGAATCATGTGTTAAAATATGAAGTTTCAATTCCAAGTTTGGGTTTTGATTCAATACCATTCTCTATATAGAGTTTAATATAAACTGGGGCTGGCCTATGCTATAGCACTGTCAGTTAACTTCGTCCCCTTATTTGAGGCGCTTAGAAACGTCGCACGAACAAACCGAAGCCAGCGTTTCGAAGCCCAGGCCAAGGCGAATTTTTCCAGCTATTCACTTGGAATGCTGGGATAGCCCAAGCCCTTCAAAAACGGCCCGCAAGGTCGGCGGCCTGTTAAAAAGGGTGCTTTCGTTAGAATCAAATCGGCCCGTCACGGAATTGGACGGGAATAGGCTCAAAATGACCGCCAAGGTGTGGGGAATCATTTGTTAAAATATGAAGTTTCAATTCCAAGTTTGGGTTTTGATTCAATACCATTCTCTATATAGAGTTTAATATAAACTGGGGCTGGCCTATGCTATAGCACTGTCAGTTAACTTCGTCCCCTTATTTGAGGCGCTTAGAAACGTCGCACGAACAAACCGAAGCCAGCGTTTCGAAGCCCAGGCCAAGGCGAATTTTTCCAGCTATTCACTTGGAATGCTGGGATAGCCCAAGCCCTTCAAAAACGGCCCGCAAGGTCGGCGGCCTGTTAAAAAGGGTGCTTTCGTTAGAATCAAATCGGCCCGTCACGGAATTGGACGGGAATAGGCTCAAAATGACCGCCAAGGTGTGGGGAATCATGTGTTAAAATATGAAGTTTCAATTCCAAGTTTGGGTTTTGATTCAATACCATTCTCCATATAGAGTTTAATATAAACTGGGGCTGGCCTATGCTATAGCACTGTCAGTTAACTTCGTCCCCTTATTTGAGGCGCTTAGAAACGTCGCACGAACAAACCGAAGCCAGCGTTTCGAAGCCCAGGCCAAGGCGAATTTTTCCAGCTATTCACTTGGAATGCTGGGATAGCCCAAGCCCTTCAAAAACGGCCCGCAAGGTCGGCGGCCTGTTAAAAAGGGTGCTTTCGTTAGAATCAAATCGGCCCGTCACGGAATTGGACGGGAATAGGCTCAAAATGACCGCCAAGGTGTGGGGAATCATGTGTTAAAATATGAAGTTTCAATTCCAAGTTTGGGTTTTGATTCAATACCATTCTCTATATAGAGTTTAATATAAACTGGGGCTGGCCTATGCTATAGCAACTGTCAGTTAACTTCGTCCCCTTATTTGAGGCGCTTAGAAACGTCGCACGAACAAACCGAAGCCAGCGTTTCGAAGCCCAGGCCAAGGCGAATTTTTCCAGCTATTCACTTGGAATGCTGGGATAGCCCAAGCCCTTCAAAAACGGCCCGCAAGGTCGGCGGCCTGTTAAAAAGGGTGCTTTCGTTAGAATCAAATCGGCCCGTCACGGAATTGGACGGGAATAGGCTCAAAATGACCGCCAAGGTGTGGGGAATCATGTGTTAAAATATGAAGTTTCAATTCCAAGTTTGGGTTTTGATTCAATACCATTCTCTATATAGAGTTTAATATAAACTGGGGCTGGCCTATGCTATAGCACTGTCAGTTAACTTCGTCCCCTTATTTGAGGCGCTTAGAAACGTCGCACGAACAAACCGAAGCCAGCGTTTCGAAGCCCAGGCCAAGGCGAATTTTTCCAGCTATTCACTTGGAATGCTGGGATAGCCCAAGCCCTTCAAAAACGGCCCGCAAGGTCGGCGGCCTGTTAAAAAGGGTGCTTTCGTTAGAATCAAAACGGCCCGTCACGGAATTGGACGGGAATAGGCTCAAAATGACCGCCAAGGTGTGGGGAATCATGTGTTAAAATATGAAGTTTCAATTCCAAGTTTGGGTTTTGATTCAATACCATTCTCTATATAGAGTTTAATATAAACTGGGGCTGGCCTATGCTATAGCACTGTCAGTTAACTTCGTCCCCTTATTTGAGGCGCTTAGAAACGTCGCACGAACAAACCGAAGCCAGCGTTTCGAAGCCCAGGCCAAGGCGAATTTTTCCAGCTATTCACTTGGAATGCTGGGAAGCCCAAGCCCTTCAAAAACGGCCCGCAAGGTCGGCGGCCTGTTAAAAAGGGTGCTTTCGTTAGAATCAAATCGGCCCGTCACGGAATTGGACGGGAATAGGCTCAAAATGACCGCCAAGGTGTGGGGAATCATGTGTTAAAATATGAAGTTTCAATTCCAAGTTTGGGTTTTGATTCAATACCATTCTCTATATAGAGTTTAATATAAACTGGGGCTGGCCTATGCTATAGCACTGTCAGTTAACTTCGTCCCCTTATTTGAGGCGCTTAGAAACGTCGCACGAACAAACCGAAGCCAGCGTTTCGAAGCCCAGGCCAAGGCGAATTTTTCCAGCTATTCACTTGGAATGCTGGGATAGCCCAAGCCCTTCAAAAACGGCCCGCAAGGTCGGCGGCCTGTTAAAAAGGGTGCTTTCGTTAGAATCAAATCGGCCCGTCACGGAATTGGACGGGAATAGGCTCAAAATGACCGCCAAGGTGTGGGGAATCATGTGTTAAAATATGAAGTTTCAATTCCAAGTTTGGGTTTTGATTCAATACCATTCTCCATATAGAGTTTAATATAAACTGGGGCTGGCCTATGCTATAGCACTGTCAGTTAACTTCGTCCCCTTATTTGAGGCGCTTAGAAACGTCGCACGAACAAACCGAAGCCAGCGTTTCGAAGCCCAGGCCAAGGCGAATTTTTCCAGCTATTCACTTGGAATGCTGGGATAGCCCAAGCCCTTCAAAAACGGCCCGCAAGGTCGGCGGCCTGTTAAAAAGGGTGCTTTCGTTAGAATCAAAACGGCCCGTCACGGAATTGGACGGGAATAGGCTCAAAATGACCGCCAAGGTGTGGGGAATCATGTGTTAAAATATGAAGTTTCAATTCCAAGTTTGGGTTTTGATTCAATACCATTCTCTATATAGAGTTTAATATAAACTGGGGCTGGCCTATGCTATAGCACTGTCAGTTAACTTCGTCCCCTTATTTGAGGCGCTTAGAAACGTCGCACGAACAAACCGAAGCCAGCGTTTCGAAGCCCAGGCCAAGGCGAATTTTTCCAGCTATTCACTTGGAATGCTGGGATAGCCCAAGCCCTTCAAAAACGGCCCGCAAGGTCGGCGGCCTGTTAAAAAGGGTGCTTTCGTTAGAATCAAAACGGCCCGTCACGGAATTGGACGGGAATAGGCTCAAAATGACCGCCAAGGTGTGGGGAATCATGTGTTAAAATATGAAGTTTCAATTCCAAGTTTGGGTTTTGATTCAATACCATTCTCCATATAGAGTTTAATATAAACTGGGGCTGGCCTATGCTATAGCACTGTCAGTTAACTTCGTCCCCTTATTTGAGGCGCTTAGAAACGTCGCACGAACAAACCGAAGCCAGCGTTTCGAAGCCCAGGCCAAGGCGAATTTTTCCAGCTATTCACTTGGAATGCTGGGATAGCCCAAGCCCTTCAAAAACGGCCCGCAAGGTCGGCGGCCTGTTAAAAAGGGTGCTTTCGTTAGAATCAAAACGGCCCGTCACGGAATTGGACGGGAATAGGCTCAAAATGACCGCCAAGGTGTGGGGAATCATGTGTTAAAATATGAAGTTTCAATTCCAAGTTTGGGTTTTGATTCAATACCATTCTCTATATAGAGTTTAATATAAACTGGGGCTGGCCTATGCTATAGCACTGTCAGTTAACTTCGTCCCCTTATTTGAGGCGCTTAGAAACGTCGCACGAACAAACCGAAGCCAGCGTTTCGAAGCCCAGGCCAAGGCGAATTTTTCCAGCTATTCACTTGGAATGCTGGGATAGCCCAAGCCCTTCAAAAACGGCCCGCAAGGTCGGCGGCCTGTTAAAAAGGGTGCTTTCGTTAGAATCAAATCGGCCCGTCACGGAATTGGACGGGAATAGGCTCAAAATGACCGCCAAGGTGTGGGGAATCATGTGTTAAAATATGAAGTTTCAATTCCAAGTTTGGGTTTTGATTCAATACCATTCTCTATATAGAGTTT
>OW387147.1:13698788-13728760 GCA_936440205.1 Lepidonotus clava
GAGGCGCTTAGAAACGTCGCACGAACAAACCGAAGCCAGCGTTTCGAAGCCCAGGCCAAGGCGAATTTTTCCAGCTATTCACTTGGAATGCTGGGATAGCCCAAGCCCTTCAAAAACGGCCCGCAAGGTCGGCGGCCTGTTAAAAAGGGTGCTTTCGTTAGAATCAAATCGGCCCGTCACGGAATTGGACGGGAATAGGCTCAAAATGACCGCCAAGGTGTGGGGAATCATGTGTTAAAATATGAAGTTTCAATTCCAAGTTTGGGTTTTGATTCAATACCATTCTCTATATAGAGTTTAATATAAACTGGGGCTGGCCTATGCTATAGCACTGTCAGTTAACTTCGTCCCCTTATTTGAGGCGCTTAGAAACGTCGCACGAACAAACCGAAGCCAGCGTTTCGAAGCCCAGGCCAAGGCGAATTTTTCCAGCTATTCACTTGGAATGCTGGGATAGCCCAAGCCCTTCAAAAACGGCCCGCAAGGTCGGCGGCCTGTTAAAAAGGGTGCTTTCGTTAGAATCAAATCGGCCCGTCACGGAATTGGACGGGAATAGGCTCAAAATGACCGCCAAGGTGTGGGGAATCATGTGTTAAAATATGAAGTTTCAATTCCAAGTTTGGGTTTTGATTCAATACCATTCTCTATATAGAGTTTAATATAAACTGGGGCTGGCCTATGCTATAGCACTGTCAGTTAACTTCGTCCCCTTATTTGAGGCGCTTAGAAACGTCGCACGAACAAACCGAAGCCAGCGTTTCGAAGCCCAGGCCAAGGCGAATTTTTCCAGCTATTCACTTGGAATGCTGGGATAGCCCAAGCCCTTCAAAAACGGCCCGCAAGGTCGGCGGCCTGTTAAAAAGGGTGCTTTCGTTAGAATCAAATCGGCCCGTCACGGAATTGGACGGGAATAGGCTCAAAATGACCGCCAAGGTGTGGGGAATCATGTGTTAAAATATGAAGTTTCAATTCCAAGTTTGGGTTTTGATTCAATACCATTCTCTATATAGAGTTTAATATAAACTGGGGCTGGCCTATGCTATAGCACTGTCAGTTAACTTCGTCCCCTTATTTGAGGCGCTTAGAAACGTCGCACGAACAAACCGAAGCCAGCGTTTCGAAGCCCAGGCCAAGGCGAATTTTTCCAGCTATTCACTTGGAATGCTGGGATAGCCCAAGCCCTTCAAAAACGGCCCGCAAGGTCGGCGGCCTGTTAAAAAGGGTGCTTTCGTTAGAATCAAATCGGCCCGTCACGGAATTGGACGGGAATAGGCTCAAAATGACCGCCAAGGTGTGGGGAATCATGTGTTAAAATATGAAGTTTCAATTCCAAGTTTGGGTTTTGATTCAATACCATTCTCTATATAGAGTTTAATATAAACTGGGGCTGGCCTATGCTATAGCACTGTCAGTTAACTTCGTCCCCTTATTTGAGGCGCTTAGAAACGTCGCACGAACAAACCGAAGCCAGCGTTTCGAAGCCCAGGCCAAGGCGAATTTTTCCAGCTATTCACTTGGAATGCTGGGATAGCCCAAGCCCTTCAAAAACGGCCCGCAAGGTCGGCGGCCTGTTAAAAAGGGTGCTTTCGTTAGAATCAAATCGGCCCGTCACGGAATTGGACGGGAATAGGCTCAAAATGACCGCCAAGGTGTGGGGAATCATGTGTTAAAATATGAAGTTTCAATTCCAAGTTTGGGTTTTGATTCAATACCATTCTCTATATAGAGTTTAATATAAACTGGGGCTGGCCTATGCTATAGCACTGTCAGTTAACTTCGTCCCCTTATTTGAGGCGCTTAGAAACGTCGCACGAACAAACCGAAGCCAGCGTTTCGAAGCCCAGGCCAAGGCGAATTTTTCCAGCTATTCACTTGGAATGCTGGGATAGCCCAAGCCCTTCAAAAACGGCCCGCAAGGTCGGCGGCCTGTTAAAAAGGGTGCTTTCGTTAGAATCAAATCGGCCCGTCACGGAATTGGACGGGAATAGGCTCAAAATGACCGCCAAGGTGTGGGGAATCATGTGTTAAAATATGAAGTTTCAATTCCAAGTTTGGGTTTTGATTCAATACCATTCTCTATATAGAGTTTAATATAAACTGGGGCTGGCCTATGCTATAGCACTGTCAGTTAACTTCGTCCCCTTATTTGAGGCGCTTAGAAACGTCGCACGAACAAACCGAAGCCAGCGTTTCGAAGCCCAGGCCAAGGCGAATTTTTCCAGCTATTCACTTGGAATGCTGGGATAGCCCAAGCCCTTCAAAAACGGCCCGCAAGGTCGGCGGCCTGTTAAAAAGGGTGCTTTCGTTAGAATCAAATCGGCCCGTCACGGAATTGGACGGGAATAGGCTCAAAATGACCGCCAAGGTGTGGGGAATCATGTGTTAAAATATGAAGTTTCAATTCCAAGTTTGGGTTTTGATTCAATACCATTCTCTATATAGAGTTTAATATAAACTGGGGCTGGCCTATGCTATAGCACTGTCAGTTAACTTCGTCCCCTTATTTGAGGCGCTTAGAAACGTCGCACGAACAAACCGAAGCCAGCGTTTCGAAGCCCAGGCCAAGGCGAATTTTTCCAGCTATTCACTTGGAATGCTGGGATAGCCCAAGCCCTTCAAAAACGGCCCGCAAGGTCGGCGGCCTGTTAAAAAGGGTGCTTTCGTTAGAATCAAATCGGCCCGTCACGGAATTGGACGGGAATAGGCTCAAAATGACCGCCAAGGTGTGGGGAATCATGTGTTAAAATATGAAGTTTCAATTCCAAGTTTGGGTTTTGATTCAATACCATTCTCTATATAGAGTTTAATATAAACTGGGGCTGGCCTATGCTATAGCACTGTCAGTTAACTTCGTCCCCTTATTTGAGGCGCTTAGAAACGTCGCACGAACAAACCGAAGCCAGCGTTTCGAAGCCCAGGCCAAGGCGAATTTTTCCAGCTATTCACTTGGAATGCTGGGATAGCCCAAGCCCTTCAAAAACGGCCCGCAAGGTCGGCGGCCTGTTAAAAAGGGTGCTTTCGTTAGAATCAAATCGGCCCGTCACGGAATTGGACGGGAATAGGCTCAAAATGACCGCCAAGGTGTGGGGAATCATGTGTTAAAATATGAAGTTTCAATTCCAAGTTTGGGTTTTGATTCAATACCATTCTCTATATAGAGTTTAATATAAACTGGGGCTGGCCTATGCTATAGCACTGTCAGTTAACTTCGTCCCCTTATTTGAGGCGCTTAGAAACGTCGCACGAACAAACCGAAGCCAGCGTTTCGAAGCCCAGGCCAAGGCGAATTTTTCCAGCTATTCACTTGGAATGCTGGGATAGCCCAAGCCCTTCAAAAACGGCCCGCAAGGTCGGCGGCCTGTTAAAAAGGGTGCTTTCGTTAGAATCAAATCGGCCCGTCACGGAATTGGACGGGAATAGGCTCAAAATGACCGCCAAGGTGTGGGGAATCATGTGTTAAAATATGAAGTTTCAATTCCAAGTTTGGGTTTTGATTCAATACCATTCTCTATATAGAGTTTAATATAAACTGGGGCTGGCCTATGCTATAGCACTGTCAGTTAACTTCGTCCCCTTATTTGAGGCGCTTAGAAACGTCGCACGAACAAACCGAAGCCAGCGTTTCGAAGCCCAGGCCAAGGCGAATTTTTCCAGCTATTCACTTGGAATGCTGGGATAGCCCAAGCCCTTCAAAAACGGCCCGCAAGGTCGGCGGCCTGTTAAAAAGGGTGCTTTCGTTAGAATCAAATCGGCCCGTCACGGAATTGGACGGGAATAGGCTCAAAATGACCGCCAAGGTGTGGGGAATCATGTGTTAAAATATGAAGTTTCAATTCCAAGTTTGGGTTTTGATTCAATACCATTCTCTATATAGAGTTTAATATAAACTGGGGCTGGCCTATGCTATAGCACTGTCAGTTAACTTCGTCCCCTTATTTGAGGCGCTTAGAAACGTCGCACGAACAAACCGAAGCCAGCGTTTCGAAGCCCAGGCCAAGGCGAATTTTTCCAGCTATTCACTTGGAATGCTGGGATAGCCCAAGCCCTTCAAAAACGGCCCGCAAGGTCGGCGGCCTGTTAAAAAGGGTGCTTTCGTTAGAATCAAATCGGCCCGTCACGGAATTGGACGGGAATAGGCTCAAAATGACCGCCAAGGTGTGGGGAATCATGTGTTAAAATATGAAGTTTCAATTCCAAGTTTGGGTTTTGATTCAATACCATTCTCTATATAGAGTTTAATATAAACTGGGGCTGGCCTATGCTATAGCACTGTCAGTTAACTTCGTCCCCTTATTTGAGGCGCTTAGAAACGTCGCACGAACAAACCGAAGCCAGCGTTTCGAAGCCCAGGCCAAGGCGAATTTTTCCAGCTATTCACTTGGAATGCTGGGATAGCCCAAGCCCTTCAAAAACGGCCCGCAAGGTCGGCGGCCTGTTAAAAAGGGTGCTTTCGTTAGAATCAAATCGGCCCGTCACGGAATTGGACGGGAATAGGCTCAAAATGACCGCCAAGGTGTGGGGAATCATGTGTTAAAATATGAAGTTTCAATTCCAAGTTTGGGTTTTGATTCAATACCATTCTCTATATAGAGTTTAATATAAACTGGGGCTGGCCTATGCTATAGCACTGTCAGTTAACTTCGTCCCCTTATTTGAGGCGCTTAGAAACGTCGCACGAACAAACCGAAGCCAGCGTTTCGAAGCCCAGGCCAAGGCGAATTTTTCCAGCTATTCACTTGGAATGCTGGGATAGCCCAAGCCCTTCAAAAACGGCCCGCAAGGTCGGCGGCCTGTTAAAAAGGGTGCTTTCGTTAGAATCAAATCGGCCCGTCACGGAATTGGACGGGAATAGGCTCAAAATGACCGCCAAGGTGTGGGGAATCATGTGTTAAAATATGAAGTTTCAATTCCAAGTTTGGGTTTTGATTCAATACCATTCTCTATATAGAGTTTAATATAAACTGGGGCTGGCCTATGCTATAGCACTGTCAGTTAACTTCGTCCCCTTATTTGAGGCGCTTAGAAACGTCGCACGAACAAACCGAAGCCAGCGTTTCGAAGCCCAGGCCAAGGCGAATTTTTCCAGCTATTCACTTGGAATGCTGGGATAGCCCAAGCCCTTCAAAAACGGCCCGCAAGGTCGGCGGCCTGTTAAAAAGGGTGCTTTCGTTAGAATCAAATCGGCCCGTCACGGAATTGGACGGGAATAGGCTCAAAATGACCGCCAAGGTGTGGGGAATCATGTGTTAAAATATGAAGTTTCAATTCCAAGTTTGGGTTTTGATTCAATACCATTCTCTATATAGAGTTTAATATAAACTGGGGCTGGCCTATGCTATAGCACTGTCAGTTAACTTCGTCCCCTTATTTGAGGCGCTTAGAAACGTCGCACGAACAAACCGAAGCCAGCGTTTCGAAGCCCAGGCCAAGGCGAATTTTTCCAGCTATTCACTTGGAATGCTGGGATAGCCCAAGCCCTTCAAAAACGGCCCGCAAGGTCGGCGGCCTGTTAAAAAGGGTGCTTTCGTTAGAATCAAATCGGCCCGTCACGGAATTGGACGGGAATAGGCTCAAAATGACCGCCAAGGTGTGGGGAATCATGTGTTAAAATATGAAGTTTCAATTCCAAGTTTGGGTTTTGATTCAATACCATTCTCTATATAGAGTTTAATATAAACTGGGGCTGGCCTATGCTATAGCACTGTCAGTTAACTTCGTCCCCTTATTTGAGGCGCTTAGAAACGTCGCACGAACAAACCGAAGCCAGCGTTTCGAAGCCCAGGCCAAGGCGAATTTTTCCAGCTATTCACTTGGAATGCTGGGATAGCCCAAGCCCTTCAAAAACGGCCCGCAAGGTCGGCGGCCTGTTAAAAAGGGTGCTTTCGTTAGAATCAAATCGGCCCGTCACGGAATTGGACGGGAATAGGCTCAAAATGACCGCCAAGGTGTGGGGAATCATGTGTTAAAATATGAAGTTTCAATTCCAAGTTTGGGTTTTGATTCAATACCATTCTCTATATAGAGTTTAATATAAACTGGGGCTGGCCTATGCTATAGCACTGTCAGTTAACTTCGTCCCCTTATTTGAGGCGCTTAGAAACGTCGCACGAACAAACCGAAGCCAGCGTTTCGAAGCCCAGGCCAAGGCGAATTTTTCCAGCTATTCACTTGGAATGCTGGGATAGCCCAAGCCCTTCAAAAACGGCCCGCAAGGTCGGCGGCCTGTTAAAAAGGGTGCTTTCGTTAGAATCAAATCGGCCCGTCACGGAATTGGACGGGAATAGGCTCAAAATGACCGCCAAGGTGTGGGGAATCATGTGTTAAAATATGAAGTTTCAATTCCAAGTTTGGGTTTTGATTCAATACCATTCTCTATATAGAGTTTAATATAAACTGGGGCTGGCCTATGCTATAGCACTGTCAGTTAACTTCGTCCCCTTATTTGAGGCGCTTAGAAACGTCGCACGAACAAACCGAAGCCAGCGTTTCGAAGCCCAGGCCAAGGCGAATTTTTCCAGCTATTCACTTGGAATGCTGGGATAGCCCAAGCCCTTCAAAAACGGCCCGCAAGGTCGGCGGCCTGTTAAAAAGGGTGCTTTCGTTAGAATCAAATCGGCCCGTCACGGAATTGGACGGGAATAGGCTCAAAATGACCGCCAAGGTGTGGGGAATCATGTGTTAAAATAATATAAACTGGGGCTGGCCTATGCTATAGCACTGTCAGTTAACTTCGTCCCCTTATTTGAGGCGCTTAGAAACGTCGCACGAACAAACCGAAGCCAGCGTTTCGAAGCCCAGGCCAAGGCGAATTTTTCCAGCTATTCACTTGGAATGCTGGGATAGCCCAAGCCCTTCAAAAACGGCCCGCAAGGTCGGCGGCCTGTTAAAAAGGGTGCTTTCGTTAGAATCAAATCGGCCCGTCACGGAATTGGACGGGAATAGGCTCAAAATGACCGCCAAGGTGTGGGGAATCATGTGTTAAAATATGAAGTTTCAATTCCAAGTTTGGGTTTTGATTCAATACCATTCTCTATATAGAGTTTAATATAAACTGGGGCTGGCCTATGCTATAGCACTGTCAGTTAACTTCGTCCCCTTATTTGAGGCGCTTAGAAACGTCGCACGAACAAACCGAAGCCAGCGTTTCGAAGCCCAGGCCAAGGCGAATTTTTCCAGCTATTCACTTGGAATGCTGGGATAGCCCAAGCCCTTCAAAAACGGCCCGCAAGGTCGGCGGCCTGTTAAAAAGGGTGCTTTCGTTAGAATCAAATCGGCCCGTCACGGAATTGGACGGGAATAGGCTCAAAATGACCGCCAAGGTGTGGGGAATCATGTGTTAAAATATGAAGTTTCAATTCCAAGTTTGGGGTTTTGATTCAATACCATTCTCTATATAGAGTTTAATATAAACTGGGGCTGGCCTATGCTATAGCACTGTCAGTTAACTTCGTCCCCTTATTTGAGGCGCTTAGAAACGTCGCACGAACAAACCGAAGCCAGCGTTTCGAAGCCCAGGCCAAGGCGAATTTTTCCAGCTATTCACTTGGAATGCTGGGATAGCCCAAGCCCTTCAAAAACGGCCCGCAAGGTCGGCGGCCTGTTAAAAAGGGTGCTTTCGTTAGAATCAAATCGGCCCGTCACGGAATTGGACGGGAATAGGCTCAAAATGACCGCCAAGGTGTGGGGAATCATGTGTTAAAATATGAAGTTTCAATTCCAAGTTTGGGTTTTGATTCAATACCATTCTCTATATAGAGTTTAATATAAACTGGGGCTGGCCTATGCTATAGCACTGTCAGTTAACTTCGTCCCCTTATTTGAGGCGCTTAGAAACGTCGCACGAACAAACCGAAGCCAGCGTTTCGAAGCCCAGGCCAAGGCGAATTTTTCCAGCTATTCACTTGGAATGCTGGGATAGCCCAAGCCCTTCAAAAACGGCCCGCAAGGTCGGCGGCCTGTTAAAAAGGGTGCTTTCGTTAGAATCAAATCGGCCCGTCACGGAATTGGACGGGAATAGGCTCAAAATGACCGCCAAGGTGTGGGGAATCATGTGTTAAAATATGAAGTTTCAATTCCAAGTTTGGGTTTTGATTCAATACCATTCTCTATATAGAGTTTAATATAAACTGGGGCTGGCCTATGCTATAGCACTGTCAGTTAACTTCGTCCCCTTATTTGAGGCGCTTAGAAACGTCGCACGAACAAACCGAAGCCAGCGTTTCGAAGCCCAGGCCAAGGCGAATTTTTCCAGCTATTCACTTGGAATGCTGGGATAGCCCAAGCCCTTCAAAAACGGCCCGCAAGGTCGGCGGCCTGTTAAAAAGGGTGCTTTCGTTAGAATCAAATCGGCCCGTCACGGAATTGGACGGGAATAGGCTCAAAATGACCGCCAAGGTGTGGGGAATCATGTGTTAAAATATGAAGTTTCAATTCCAAGTTTGGGTTTTGATTCAATACCATTCTCTATATAGAGTTTAATATAAACTGGGGCTGGCCTATGCTATAGCACTGTCAGTTAACTTCGTCCCCTTATTTGAGGCGCTTAGAAACGTCGCACGAACAAACCGAAGCCAGCGTTTCGAAGCCCAGGCCAAGGCGAATTTTTCCAGCTATTCACTTGGAATGCTGGGATAGCCCAAGCCCTTCAAAAACGGCCCGCAAGGTCGGCGGCCTGTTAAAAAGGGTGCTTTCGTTAGAATCAAATCGGCCCGTCACGGAATTGGACGGGAATAGGCTCAAAATGACCGCCAAGGTGTGGGGAATCATGTGTTAAAATATGAAGTTTCAATTCCAAGTTTGGGTTTTGATTCAATACCATTCTCTATATAGAGTTTAATATAAACTGGGGCTGGCCTATGCTATAGCACTGTCAGTTAACTTCGTCCCCTTATTTGAGGCGCTTAGAAACGTCGCACGAACAAACCGAAGCCAGCGTTTCGAAGCCCAGGCCAAGGCGAATTTTTCCAGCTATTCACTTGGAATGCTGGGATAGCCCAAGCCCTTCAAAAACGGCCCGCAAGGTCGGCGGCCTGTTAAAAAGGGTGCTTTCGTTAGAATCAAATCGGCCCGTCACGGAATTGGACGGGAATAGGCTCAAAATGACCGCCAAGGTGTGGGGAATCATGTGTTAAAATATGAAGTTTCAATTCCAAGTTTGGGTTTTGATTCAATACCATTCTCTATATAGAGTTTAATATAAACTGGGGCTGGCCTATGCTATAGCACTGTCAGTTAACTTCGTCCCCTTATTTGAGGCGCTTAGAAACGTCGCACGAACAAACCGAAGCCAGCGTTTCGAAGCCCAGGCCAAGGCGAATTTTTCCAGCTATTCACTTGGAATGCTGGGATAGCCCAAGCCCTTCAAAAACGGCCCGCAAGGTCGGCGGCCTGTTAAAAAGGGTGCTTTCGTTAGAATCAAATCGGCCCGTCACGGAATTGGACGGGAATAGGCTCAAAATGACCGCCAAGGTGTGGGGAATCATGTGTTAAAATATGAAGTTTCAATTCCAAGTTTGGGTTTTGATTCAATACCATTCTCTATATAGAGTTTAATATAAACTGGGGCTGGCCTATGCTATAGCACTGTCAGTTAACTTCGTCCCCTTATTTGAGGCGCTTAGAAACGTCGCACGAACAAACCGAAGCCAGCGTTTCGAAGCCCAGGCCAAGGCGAATTTTTCCAGCTATTCACTTGGAATGCTGGGATAGCCCAAGCCCTTCAAAAACGGCCCGCAAGGTCGGCGGCCTGTTAAAAAGGGTGCTTTCGTTAGAATCAAATCGGCCCGTCACGGAATTGGACGGGAATAGGCTCAAAATGACCGCCAAGGTGTGGGGAATCATGTGTTAAAATATGAAGTTTCAATTCCAAGTTTGGGTTTTGATTCAATACCATTCTCTATATAGAGTTTAATATAAACTGGGGCTGGCCTATGCTATAGCACTGTCAGTTAACTTCGTCCCCTTATTTGAGGCGCTTAGAAACGTCGCACGAACAAACCGAAGCCAGCGTTTCGAAGCCCAGGCCAAGGCGAATTTTTCCAGCTATTCACTTGGAATGCTGGGATAGCCCAAGCCCTTCAAAAACGGCCCGCAAGGTCGGCGGCCTGTTAAAAAGGGTGCTTTCGTTAGAATCAAATCGGCCCGTCACGGAATTGGACGGGAATAGGCTCAAAATGACCGCCAAGGTGTGGGGAATCATGTGTTAAAATATGAAGTTTCAATTCCAAGTTTGGGTTTTGATTCAATACCATTCTCTATATAGAGTTTAATATAAACTGGGGCTGGCCTATGCTATAGCACTGTCAGTTAACTTCGTCCCCTTATTTGAGGCGCTTAGAAACGTCGCACGAACAAACCGAAGCCAGCGTTTCGAAGCCCAGGCCAAGGCGAATTTTTCCAGCTATTCACTTGGAATGCTGGGATAGCCCAAGCCCTTCAAAAACGGCCCGCAAGGTCGGCGGCCTGTTAAAAAGGGTGCTTTCGTTAGAATCAAATCGGCCCGTCACGGAATTGGACGGGAATAGGCTCAAAATGACCGCCAAGGTGTGGGGAATCATGTGTTAAAATATGAAGTTTCAATTCCAAGTTTGGGTTTTGATTCAATACCATTCTCTATATAGAGTTTAATATAAACTGGGGCTGGCCTATGCTATAGCACTGTCAGTTAACTTCGTCCCCTTATTTGAGGCGCTTAGAAACGTCGCACGAACAAACCGAAGCCAGCGTTTCGAAGCCCAGGCCAAGGCGAATTTTTCCAGCTATTCACTTGGAATGCTGGGATAGCCCAAGCCCTTCAAAAACGGCCCGCAAGGTCGGCGGCCTGTTAAAAAGGGTGCTTTCGTTAGAATCAAATCGGCCCGTCACGGAATTGGACGGGAATAGGCTCAAAATGACCGCCAAGGTGTGGGGAATCATGTGTTAAAATATGAAGTTTCAATTCCAAGTTTGGGTTTTGATTCAATACCATTCTCTATATAGAGTTTAATATAAACTGGGGCTGGCCTATGCTATAGCACTGTCAGTTAACTTCGTCCCCTTATTTGAGGCGCTTAGAAACGTCGCACGAACAAACCGAAGCCAGCGTTTCGAAGCCCAGGCCAAGGCGAATTTTTCCAGCTATTCACTTGGAATGCTGGGATAGCCCAAGCCCTTCAAAAACGGCCCGCAAGGTCGGCGGCCTGTTAAAAAGGGTGCTTTCGTTAGAATCAAATCGGCCCGTCACGGAATTGGACGGGAATAGGCTCAAAATGACCGCCAAGGTGTGGGGAATCATGTGTTAAAATATGAAGTTTCAATTCCAAGTTTGGGTTTTGATTCAATACCATTCTCTATATAGAGTTTAATATAAACTGGGGCTGGCCTATGCTATAGCACTGTCAGTTAACTTCGTCCCCTTATTTGAGGCGCTTAGAAACGTCGCACGAACAAACCGAAGCCAGCGTTTCGAAGCCCAGGCCAAGGCGAATTTTTCCAGCTATTCACTTGGAATGCTGGGATAGCCCAAGCCCTTCAAAAACGGCCCGCAAGGTCGGCGGCCTGTTAAAAAGGGTGCTTTCGTTAGAATCAAATCGGCCCGTCACGGAATTGGACGGGAATAGGCTCAAAATGACCGCCAAGGTGTGGGGAATCATGTGTTAAAATATGAAGTTTCAATTCCAAGTTTGGGTTTTGATTCAATACCATTCTCTATATAGAGTTTAATATAAACTGGGGCTGGCCTATGCTATAGCACTGTCAGTTAACTTCGTCCCCTTATTTGAGGCGCTTAGAAACGTCGCACGAACAAACCGAAGCCAGCGTTTCGAAGCCCAGGCCAAGGCGAATTTTTCCAGCTATTCACTTGGAATGCTGGGATAGCCCAAGCCCTTCAAAAACGGCCCGCAAGGTCGGCGGCCTGTTAAAAAGGGTGCTTTCGTTAGAATCAAATCGGCCCGTCACGGAATTGGACGGGAATAGGCTCAAAATGACCGCCAAGGTGTGGGGAATCATGTGTTAAAATATGAAGTTTCAATTCCAAGTTTGGGTTTTGATTCAATACCATTCTCTATATAGAGTTTAATATAAACTGGGGCTGGCCTATGCTATAGCACTGTCAGTTAACTTCGTCCCCTTATTTGAGGCGCTTAGAAACGTCGCACGAACAAACCGAAGCCAGCGTTTCGAAGCCCAGGCCAAGGCGAATTTTTCCAGCTATTCACTTGGAATGCTGGGATAGCCCAAGCCCTTCAAAAACGGCCCGCAAGGTCGGCGGCCTGTTAAAAAGGGTGCTTTCGTTAGAATCAAATCGGCCCGTCACGGAATTGGACGGGAATAGGCTCAAAATGACCGCCAAGGTGTGGGGAATCATGTGTTAAAATATGAAGTTTCAATTCCAAGTTTGGGTTTTGATTCAATACCATTCTCTATATAGAGTTTAATATAAACTGGGGCTGGCCTATGCTATAGCACTGTCAGTTAACTTCGTCCCCTTATTTGAGGCGCTTAGAAACGTCGCACGAACAAACCGAAGCCAGCGTTTCGAAGCCCAGGCCAAGGCGAATTTTTCCAGCTATTCACTTGGAATGCTGGGATAGCCCAAGCCCTTCAAAAACGGCCCGCAAGGTCGGCGGCCTGTTAAAAAGGGTGCTTTCGTTAGAATCAAATCGGCCCGTCACGGAATTGGACGGGAATAGGCTCAAAATGACCGCCAAGGTGTGGGGAATCATGTGTTAAAATATGAAGTTTCAATTCCAAGTTTGGGTTTTGATTCAATACCATTCTCTATATAGAGTTTAATATAAACTGGGGCTGGCCTATGCTATAGCACTGTCAGTTAACTTCGTCCCCTTATTTGAGGCGCTTAGAAACGTCGCACGAACAAACCGAAGCCAGCGTTTCGAAGCCCAGGCCAAGGCGAATTTTTCCAGCTATTCACTTGGAATGCTGGGATAGCCCAAGCCCTTCAAAAACGGCCCGCAAGGTCGGCGGCCTGTTAAAAAGGGTGCTTTCGTTAGAATCAAATCGGCCCGTCACGGAATTGGACGGGAATAGGCTCAAAATGACCGCCAAGGTGTGGGGAATCATGTGTTAAAATATGAAGTTTCAATTCCAAGTTTGGGTTTTGATTCAATACCATTCTCTATATAGAGTTTAATATAAACTGGGGCTGGCCTATGCTATAGCACTGTCAGTTAACTTCGTCCCCTTATTTGAGGCGCTTAGAAACGTCGCACGAACAAACCGAAGCCAGCGTTTCGAAGCCCAGGCCAAGGCGAATTTTTCCAGCTATTCACTTGGAATGCTGGGATAGCCCAAGCCCTTCAAAAACGGCCCGCAAGGTCGGCGGCCTGTTAAAAAGGGTGCTTTCGTTAGAATCAAATCGGCCCGTCACGGAATTGGACGGGAATAGGCTCAAAATGACCGCCAAGGTGTGGGGAATCATGTGTTAAAATATGAAGTTTCAATTCCAAGTTTGGGTTTTGATTCAATACCATTCTCTATATAGAGTTTAATATAAACTGGGGCTGGCCTATGCTATAGCACTGTCAGTTAACTTCGTCCCCTTATTTGAGGCGCTTAGAAACGTCGCACGAACAAACCGAAGCCAGCGTTTCGAAGCCCAGGCCAAGGCGAATTTTTCCAGCTATTCACTTGGAATGCTGGGATAGCCCAAGCCCTTCAAAAACGGCCCGCAAGGTCGGCGGCCTGTTAAAAAGGGTGCTTTCGTTAGAATCAAATCGGCCCGTCACGGAATTGGACGGGAATAGGCTCAAAATGACCGCCAAGGTGTGGGGAATCATGTGTTAAAATATGAAGTTTCAATTCCAAGTTTGGGTTTTGATTCAATACCATTCTCTATATAGAGTTTAATATAAACTGGGGCTGGCCTATGCTATAGCACTGTCAGTTAACTTCGTCCCCTTATTTGAGGCGCTTAGAAACGTCGCACGAACAAACCGAAGCCAGCGTTTCGAAGCCCAGGCCAAGGCGAATTTTTCCAGCTATTCACTTGGAATGCTGGGATAGCCCAAGCCCTTCAAAAACGGCCCGCAAGGTCGGCGGCCTGTTAAAAAGGGTGCTTTCGTTAGAATCAAATCGGCCCGTCACGGAATTGGACGGGAATAGGCTCAAAATGACCGCCAAGGTGTGGGGAATCATGTGTTAAAATATGAAGTTTCAATTCCAAGTTTGGGTTTTGATTCAATACCATTCTCTATATAGAGTTTAATATAAACTGGGGCTGGCCTATGCTATAGCACTGTCAGTTAACTTCGTCCCCTTATTTGAGGCGCTTAGAAACGTCGCACGAACAAACCGAAGCCAGCGTTTCGAAGCCCAGGCCAAGGCGAATTTTTCCAGCTATTCACTTGGAATGCTGGGATAGCCCAAGCCCTTCAAAAACGGCCCGCAAGGTCGGCGGCCTGTTAAAAAGGGTGCTTTCGTTAGAATCAAATCGGCCCGTCACGGAATTGGACGGGAATAGGCTCAAAATGACCGCCAAGGTGTGGGGAATCATGTGTTAAAATATGAAGTTTCAATTCCAAGTTTGGGTTTTGATTCAATACCATTCTCTATATAGAGTTTAATATAAACTGGGGCTGGCCTATGCTATAGCACTGTCAGTTAACTTCGTCCCCTTATTTGAGGCGCTTAGAAACGTCGCACGAACAAACCGAAGCCAGCGTTTCGAAGCCCAGGCCAAGGCGAATTTTTCCAGCTATTCACTTGGAATGCTGGGATAGCCCAAGCCCTTCAAAAACGGCCCGCAAGGTCGGCGGCCTGTTAAAAAGGGTGCTTTCGTTAGAATCAAATCGGCCCGTCACGGAATTGGACGGGAATAGGCTCAAAATGACCGCCAAGGTGTGGGGAATCATGTGTTAAAATATGAAGTTTCAATTCCAAGTTTGGGTTTTGATTCAATACCATTCTCTATATAGAGTTTAATATAAACTGGGGCTGGCCTATGCTATAGCACTGTCAGTTAACTTCGTCCCCTTATTTGAGGCGCTTAGAAACGTCGCACGAACAAACCGAAGCCAGCGTTTCGAAGCCCAGGCCAAGGCGAATTTTTCCAGCTATTCACTTGGAATGCTGGGATAGCCCAAGCCCTTCAAAAACGGCCCGCAAGGTCGGCGGCCTGTTAAAAAGGGTGCTTTCGTTAGAATCAAATCGGCCCGTCACGGAATTGGACGGGAATAGGCTCAAAATGACCGCCAAGGTGTGGGGAATCATGTGTTAAAATATGAAGTTTCAATTCCAAGTTTGGGTTTTGATTCAATACCATTCTCTATATAGAGTTTAATATAAACTGGGGCTGGCCTATGCTATAGCACTGTCAGTTAACTTCGTCCCCTTATTTGAGGCGCTTAGAAACGTCGCACGAACAAACCGAAGCCAGCGTTTCGAAGCCCAGGCCAAGGCGAATTTTTCCAGCTATTCACTTGGAATGCTGGGATAGCCCAAGCCCTTCAAAAACGGCCCGCAAGGTCGGCGGCCTGTTAAAAAGGGTGCTTTCGTTAGAATCAAATCGGCCCGTCACGGAATTGGACGGGAATAGGCTCAAAATGACCGCCAAGGTGTGGGGAATCATGTGTTAAAATATGAAGTTTCAATTCCAAGTTTGGGTTTTGATTCAATACCATTCTCTATATAGAGTTTAATATAAACTGGGGCTGGCCTATGCTATAGCACTGTCAGTTAACTTCGTCCCCTTATTTGAGGCGCTTAGAAACGTCGCACGAACAAACCGAAGCCAGCGTTTCGAAGCCCAGGCCAAGGCGAATTTTTCCAGCTATTCACTTGGAATGCTGGGATAGCCCAAGCCCTTCAAAAACGGCCCGCAAGGTCGGCGGCCTGTTAAAAAGGGTGCTTTCGTTAGAATCAAATCGGCCCGTCACGGAATTGGACGGGAATAGGCTCAAAATGACCGCCAAGGTGTGGGGAATCATGTGTTAAAATATGAAGTTTCAATTCCAAGTTTGGGTTTTGATTCAATACCATTCTCTATATAGAGTTTAATATAAACTGGGGCTGGCCTATGCTATAGCACTGTCAGTTAACTTCGTCCCCTTATTTGAGGCGCTTAGAAACGTCGCACGAACAAACCGAAGCCAGCGTTTCGAAGCCCAGGCCAAGGCGAATTTTTCCAGCTATTCACTTGGAATGCTGGGATAGCCCAAGCCCTTCAAAAACGGCCCGCAAGGTCGGCGGCCTGTTAAAAAGGGTGCTTTCGTTAGAATCAAATCGGCCCGTCACGGAATTGGACGGGAATAGGCTCAAAATGACCGCCAAGGTGTGGGGAATCATGTGTTAAAATATGAAGTTTCAATTCCAAGTTTGGGTTTTGATTCAATACCATTCTCTATATAGAGTTTAATATAAACTGGGGCTGGCCTATGCTATAGCACTGTCAGTTAACTTCGTCCCCTTATTTGAGGCGCTTAGAAACGTCGCACGAACAAACCGAAGCCAGCGTTTCGAAGCCCAGGCCAAGGCGAATTTTTCCAGCTATTCACTTGGAATGCTGGGATAGCCCAAGCCCTTCAAAAACGGCCCGCAAGGTCGGCGGCCTGTTAAAAAGGGTGCTTTCGTTAGAATCAAATCGGCCCGTCACGGAATTGGACGGGAATAGGCTCAAAATGACCGCCAAGGTGTGGGGAATCATGTGTTAAAATATGAAGTTTCAATTCCAAGTTTGGGTTTTGATTCAATGACCATTCTCTATATAGAGTTTAATATAAACTGGGGCTGGCCTATGCTATAGCACTGTCAGTTAACTTCGTCCCCTTATTTGAGGCGCTTAGAAACGTCGCACGAACAAACCGAAGCCAGCGTTTCGAAGCCCAGGCCAAGGCGAATTTTTCCAGCTATTCACTTGGAATGCTGGGATAGCCCAAGCCCTTCAAAAACGGCCCGCAAGGTCGGCGGCCTGTTAAAAAGGGTGCTTTCGTTAGAATCAAATCGGCCCGTCACGGAATTGGACGGGAATAGGCTCAAAATGACCGCCAAGGTGTGGGGAATCATGTGTTAAAATATGAAGTTTCAATTCCAAGTTTGGGTTTTGATTCAATACCATTCTCTATATAGAGTTTAATATAAACTGGGGCTGGCCTATGCTATAGCACTGTCAGTTAACTTCGTCCCCTTATTTGAGGCGCTTAGAAACGTCGCACGAACAAACCGAAGCCAGCGTTTCGAAGCCCAGGCCAAGGCGAATTTTTCCAGCTATTCACTTGGAATGCTGGGATAGCCCAAGCCCTTCAAAAACGGCCCGCAAGGTCGGCGGCCTGTTAAAAAGGGTGCTTTCGTTAGAATCAAATCGGCCCGTCACGGAATTGGACGGGAATAGGCTCAAAATGACCGCCAAGGTGTGGGGAATCATGTGTTAAAATATGAAGTTTCAATTCCAAGTTTGGGTTTTGATTCAATACCATTCTCTATATAGAGTTTAATATAAACTGGGGCTGGCCTATGCTATAGCACTGTCAGTTAACTTCGTCCCCTTATTTGAGGCGCTTAGAAACGTCGCACGAACAAACCGAAGCCAGCGTTTCGAAGCCCAGGCCAAGGCGAATTTTTCCAGCTATTCACTTGGAATGCTGGGATAGCCCAAGCCCTTCAAAAACGGCCCGCAAGGTCGGCGGCCTGTTAAAAAGGGTGCTTTCGTTAGAATCAAATCGGCCCGTCACGGAATTGGACGGGAATAGGCTCAAAATGACCGCCAAGGTGTGGGGAATCATGTGTTAAAATATGAAGTTTCAATTCCAAGTTTGGGTTTTGATTCAATACCATTCTCTATATAGAGTTTAATATAAACTGGGGCTGGCCTATGCTATAGCACTGTCAGTTAACTTCGTCCCCTTATTTGAGGCGCTTAGAAACGTCGCACGAACAAACCGAAGCCAGCGTTTCGAAGCCCAGGCCAAGGCGAATTTTTCCAGCTATTCACTTGGAATGCTGGGATAGCCCAAGCCCTTCAAAAACGGCCCGCAAGGTCGGCGGCCTGTTAAAAAGGGTGCTTTCGTTAGAATCAAATCGGCCCGTCACGGAATTGGACGGGAATAGGCTCAAAATGACCGCCAAGGTGTGGGGAATCATGTGTTAAAATATGAAGTTTCAATTCCAAGTTTGGGTTTTGATTCAATACCATTCTCTATATAGAGTTTAATATAAACTGGGGCTGGCCTATGCTATAGCACTGTCAGTTAACTTCGTCCCCTTATTTGAGGCGCTTAGAAACGTCGCACGAACAAACCGAAGCCAGCGTTTCGAAGCCCAGGCCAAGGCGAATTTTTCCAGCTATTCACTTGGAATGCTGGGATAGCCCAAGCCCTTCAAAAACGGCCCGCAAGGTCGGCGGCCTGTTAAAAAGGGTGCTTTCGTTAGAATCAAATCGGCCCGTCACGGAATTGGACGGGAATAGGCTCAAAATGACCGCCAAGGTGTGGGGAATCATGTGTTAAAATATGAAGTTTCAATTCCAAGTTTGGGTTTTGATTCAATACCATTCTCTATATAGAGTTTAATATAAACTGGGGCTGGCCTATGCTATAGCACTGTCAGTTAACTTCGTCCCCTTATTTGAGGCGCTTAGAAACGTCGCACGAACAAACCGAAGCCAGCGTTTCGAAGCCCAGGCCAAGGCGAATTTTTCCAGCTATTCACTTGGAATGCTGGGATAGCCCAAGCCCTTCAAAAACGGCCCGCAAGGTCGGCGGCCTGTTAAAAAGGGTGCTTTCGTTAGAATCAAATCGGCCCGTCACGGAATTGGACGGGAATAGGCTCAAAATGACCGCCAAGGTGTGGGGAATCATGTGTTAAAATATGAAGTTTCAATTCCAAGTTTGGGTTTTGATTCAATACCATTCTCTATATAGAGTTTAATATAAACTGGGGCTGGCCTATGCTATAGCACTGTCAGTTAACTTCGTCCCCTTATTTGAGGCGCTTAGAAACGTCGCACGAACAAACCGAAGCCAGCGTTTCGAAGCCCAGGCCAAGGCGAATTTTTCCAGCTATTCACTTGGAATGCTGGGATAGCCCAAGCCCTTCAAAAACGGCCCGCAAGGTCGGCGGCCTGTTAAAAAGGGTGCTTTCGTTAGAATCAAATCGGCCCGTCACGGAATTGGACGGGAATAGGCTCAAAATGACCGCCAAGGTGTGGGGAATCATGTGTTAAAATATGAAGTTTCAATTCCAAGTTTGGGTTTTGATTCAATACCATTCTCTATATAGAGTTTAATATAAACTGGGGCTGGCCTATGCTATAGCACTGTCAGTTAACTTCGTCCCCTTATTTGAGGCGCTTAGAAACGTCGCACGAACAAACCGAAGCCAGCGTTTCGAAGCCCAGGCCAAGGCGAATTTTTCCAGCTATTCACTTGGAATGCTGGGATAGCCCAAGCCCTTCAAAAACGGCCCGCAAGGTCGGCGGCCTGTTAAAAAGGGTGCTTTCGTTAGAATCAAATCGGCCCGTCACGGAATTGGACGGGAATAGGCTCAAAATGACCGCCAAGGTGTGGGGAATCATGTGTTAAAATATGAAGTTTCAATTCCAAGTTTGGGTTTTGATTCAATACCATTCTCTATATAGAGTTTAATATAAACTGGGGCTGGCCTATGCTATAGCACTGTCAGTTAACTTCGTCCCCTTATTTGAGGCGCTTAGAAACGTCGCACGAACAAACCGAAGCCAGCGTTTCGAAGCCCAGGCCAAGGCGAATTTTTCCAGCTATTCACTTGGAATGCTGGGATAGCCCAAGCCCTTCAAAAACGGCCCGCAAGGTCGGCGGCCTGTTAAAAAGGGTGCTTTCGTTAGAATCAAATCGGCCCGTCACGGAATTGGACGGGAATAGGCTCAAAATGACCGCCAAGGTGTGGGGAATCATGTGTTAAAATATGAAGTTTCAATTCCAAGTTTGGGTTTTGATTCAATACCATTCTCTATATAGAGTTTAATATAAACTGGGGCTGGCCTATGCTATAGCACTGTCAGTTAACTTCGTCCCCTTATTTGAGGCGCTTAGAAACGTCGCACGAACAAACCGAAGCCAGCGTTTCGAAGCCCAGGCCAAGGCGAATTTTTCCAGCTATTCACTTGGAATGCTGGGATAGCCCAAGCCCTTCAAAAACGGCCCGCAAGGTCGGCGGCCTGTTAAAAAGGGTGCTTTCGTTAGAATCAAATCGGCCCGTCACGGAATTGGACGGGAATAGGCTCAAAATGACCGCCAAGGTGTGGGGAATCATGTGTTAAAATATGAAGTTTCAATTCCAAGTTTGGGTTTTGATTCAATACCATTCTCTATATAGAGTTTAATATAAACTGGGGCTGGCCTATGCTATAGCACTGTCAGTTAACTTCGTCCCCTTATTTGAGGCGCTTAGAAACGTCGCACGAACAAACCGAAGCCAGCGTTTCGAAGCCCAGGCCAAGGCGAATTTTTCCAGCTATTCACTTGGAATGCTGGGATAGCCCAAGCCCTTCAAAAACGGCCCGCAAGGTCGGCGGCCTGTTAAAAAGGGTGCTTTCGTTAGAATCAAATCGGCCCGTCACGGAATTGGACGGGAATAGGCTCAAAATGACCGCCAAGGTGTGGGGAATCATGTGTTAAAATATGAAGTTTCAATTCCAAGTTTGGGTTTTGATTCAATACCATTCTCTATATAGAGTTTAATATAAACTGGGGCTGGCCTATGCTATAGCACTGTCAGTTAACTTCGTCCCCTTATTTGAGGCGCTTAGAAACGTCGCACGAACAAACCGAAGCCAGCGTTTCGAAGCCCAGGCCAAGGCGAATTTTTCCAGCTATTCACTTGGAATGCTGGGATAGCCCAAGCCCTTCAAAAACGGCCCGCAAGGTCGGCGGCCTGTTAAAAAGGGTGCTTTCGTTAGAATCAAATCGGCCCGTCACGGAATTGGACGGGAATAGGCTCAAAATGACCGCCAAGGTGTGGGGAATCATGTGTTAAAATATGAAGTTTCAATTCCAAGTTTGGGTTTTGATTCAATACCATTCTCTATATAGAGTTTAATATAAACTGGGGCTGGCCTATGCTATAGCACTGTCAGTTAACTTCGTCCCCTTATTTGAGGCGCTTAGAAACGTCGCACGAACAAACCGAAGCCAGCGTTTCGAAGCCCAGGCCAAGGCGAATTTTTCCAGCTATTCACTTGGAATGCTGGGATAGCCCAAGCCCTTCAAAAACGGCCCGCAAGGTCGGCGGCCTGTTAAAAAGGGTGCTTTCGTTAGAATCAAATCGGCCCGTCACGGAATTGGACGGGAATAGGCTCAAAATGACCGCCAAGGTGTGGGGAATCATGTGTTAAAATATGAAGTTTCAATTCCAAGTTTGGGTTTTGATTCAATACCATTCTCTATATAGAGTTTAATATAAACTGGGGCTGGCCTATGCTATAGCACTGTCAGTTAACTTCGTCCCCTTATTTGAGGCGCTTAGAAACGTCGCACGAACAAACCGAAGCCAGCGTTTCGAAGCCCAGGCCAAGGCGAATTTTTCCAGCTATTCACTTGGAATGCTGGGATAGCCCAAGCCCTTCAAAAACGGCCCGCAAGGTCGGCGGCCTGTTAAAAAGGGTGCTTTCGTTAGAATCAAATCGGCCCGTCACGGAATTGGACGGGAATAGGCTCAAAATGACCGCCAAGGTGTGGGGAATCATGTGTTAAAATATGAAGTTTCAATTCCAAGTTTGGGTTTTGATTCAATACCATTCTCTATATAGAGTTTAATATAAACTGGGGCTGGCCTATGCTATAGCACTGTCAGTTAACTTCGTCCCCTTATTTGAGGCGCTTAGAAACGTCGCACGAACAAACCGAAGCCAGCGTTTCGAAGCCCAGGCCAAGGCGAATTTTTCCAGCTATTCACTTGGAATGCTGGGATAGCCCAAGCCCTTCAAAAACGGCCGCAAGGTCGGCGGCCTGTTAAAAAGGGTGCTTTCGTTAGAATCAAATCGGCCCGTCACGGAATTGGACGGGAATAGGCTCAAAATGACCGCCAAGGTGTGGGGAATCATGTGTTAAAATATGAAGTTTCAATTCCAAGTTTGGGTTTTGATTCAATACCATTCTCTATATAGAGTTTAATATAAACTGGGCTGGCCTATGCTATAGCACTGTCAGTTAACTTCGTCCCCTTATTTGAGGCGCTTAGAAACGTCGCACGAACAAACCGAAGCCAGCGTTTCGAAGCCCAGGCCAAGGCGAATTTTTCCAGCTATTCACTTGGAATGCTGGGATAGCCCAAGCCCTTCAAAAACGGCCCGCAAGGTCGGCGGCCTGTTAAAAAGGGTGCTTTCGTTAGAATCAAATCGGCCCGTCACGGAATTGGACGGGGAATAGGCTCAAAATGACCGCCAAGGTGTGGGAATCATGTGTTAAAATATGAAGTTTCAATTCCAAGTTTGGGTTTTGATTCAATACCATTCTCTATATAGAGTTTAATATAAACTGGGGCTGGCCTATGCTATAGCACTGTCAGTTAACTTCGTCCCCTTATTTGAGGCGCTTAGAAACGTCGCACGAACAAACCGAAGCCAGCGTTTCGAAGCCCAGGCCAAGGCGAATTTTTCCAGCTATTCACTTGGAATGCTGGGATAGCCCAAGCCCTTCAAAAACGGCCCGCAAGGTCGGCGGCCTGTTAAAAAGGGTGCTTTCGTTAGAATCAAATCGGCCCGTCACGGAATTGGACGGGAATAGGCTCAAAATGACCGCCAAGGTGTGGGGAATCATGTGTTAAAATATGAAGTTTCAATTCCAAGTTTGGGTTTTGATTCAATACCATTCTCTATATAGAGTTTAATATAAACTGGGGCTGGCCTATGCTATAGCACTGTTCAGTTAACTTCGTCCCCTTATTTGAGGCGCTTAGAAACGTCGCACGAACAAACCGAAGCCAGCGTTTCGAAGCCCAGGCCAAGGCGAATTTTTCCAGCTATTCACTTGGAATGCTGGGATAGCCCAAGCCCTTCAAAAACGGCCCGCAAGGTCGGCGGCCTGTTAAAAAGGGTGCTTTCGTTAGAATCAAATCGGCCCGTCACGGAATTGGACGGGAATAGGCTCAAAATGACCGCCAAGGTGTGGGGAATCATGTGTTAAAATATGAAGTTTCAATTCCAAGTTTGGGTTTTGATTCAATACCATTCTCTATATAGAGTTTAATATAAACTGGGGCTGGCCTATGCTATAGCACTGTCAGTTAACTTCGTCCCCTTATTTGAGGCGCTTAGAAACGTCGCACGAACAAACCGAAGCCAGCGTTTCGAAGCCCAGGCCAAGGCGAATTTTTCCAGCTATTCACTTGGAATGCTGGGATAGCCCAAGCCCTTCAAAAACGGCCCGCAAGGTCGGCGGCCTGTTAAAAAGGGTGCTTTCGTTAGAATCAAATCGGCCCGTCACGGAATTGGACGGGAATAGGCTCAAAATGACCGCCAAGGTGTGGGGAATCATGTGTTAAAATATGAAGTTTCAATTCCAAGTTTGGGTTTTGATTCAATACCATTCTCTATATAGAGTTTAATATAAACTGGGGCTGGCCTATGCTATAGCACTGTCAGTTAACTTCGTCCCCTTATTTGAGGCGCTTAGAAACGTCGCACGAACAAACCGAAGCCAGCGTTTCGAAGCCCAGGCCAAGGCGAATTTTTCCAGCTATTCACTTGGAATGCTGGGATAGCCCAAGCCCTTCAAAAACGGCCCGCAAGGTCGGCGGCCTGTTAAAAAGGGTGCTTTCGTTAGAATCAAATCGGCCCGTCACGGAATTGGACGGGAATAGGCTCAAAATGACCGCCAAGGTGTGGGGAATCATGTGTTAAAATATGAAGTTTCAATTCCAAGTTTGGGTTTTGATTCAATACCATTCTCTATATAGAGTTTAATATAAACTGGGGCTGGCCTATGCTATAGCACTGTCAGTTAACTTCGTCCCCTTATTTGAGGCGCTTAGAAACGTCGCACGAACAAACCGAAGCCAGCGTTTCGAAGCCCAGGCCAAGGCGAATTTTTCCAGCTATTCACTTGGAATGCTGGGATAGCCCAAGCCCTTCAAAAACGGCCCGCAAGGTCGGCGGCCTGTTAAAAAGGGTGCTTTCGTTAGAATCAAATCGGCCCGTCACGGAATTGGACGGGAATAGGCTCAAAATGACCGCCAAGGTGTGGGGAATCATGTGTTAAAATATGAAGTTTCAATTCCAAGTTTGGGTTTTGATTCAATACCATTCTCTATATAGAGTTTAATATAAACTGGGGCTGGCCTATGCTATAGCACTGTCAGTTAACTTCGTCCCCTTATTTGAGGCGCTTAGAAACGTCGCACGAACAAACCGAAGCCAGCGTTTCGAAGCCCAGGCCAAGGCGAATTTTTCCAGCTATTCACTTGGAATGCTGGGATAGCCAAGCCCTTCAAAAACGGCCCGCAAGGTCGGCGGCCTGTTAAAAAGGGTGCTTTCGTTAGAATCAAATCGGCCCGTCACGGAATTGGACGGGAATAGGCTCAAAATGACCGCCAAGGTGTGGGGAATCATGTGTTAAAATATGAAGTTTCAATTCCAAGTTTGGGTTTTGATTCAATACCATTCTCTATATAGAGTTTAATATAAACTGGGGCTGGCCTATGCTATAGCACTGTCAGTTAACTTCGTCCCCTTATTTGAGGCGCTTAGAAACGTCGCACGAACAAACCGAAGCCAGCGTTTCGAAGCCCAGGCCAAGGCGAATTTTTCCAGCTATTCACTTGGAATGCTGGGATAGCCCAAGCCCTTCAAAAACGGCCCGCAAGGTCGGCGGCCTGTTAAAAAGGGTGCTTTCGTTAGAATCAAATCGGCCCGTCACGGAATTGGACGGGAATAGGCTCAAAATGACCGCCAAGGTGTGGGAATCATGTGTTAAAATATGAAGTTTCAATTCCAAGTTTGGGTTTTGATTCAATACCATTCTCTATATAGAGTTTAATATAAACTGGGGCTGGCCTATGCTATAGCACTGTCAGTTAACTTCGTCCCCTTATTTGAGGCGCTTAGAAACGTCGCACGAACAAACCGAAGCCAGCGTTTCGAAGCCCAGGCCAAGGCGAATTTTTCCAGCTATTCACTTGGAATGCTGGGATAGCCCAAGCCCTTCAAAAACGGCCCGCAAGGTCGGCGGCCTGTTAAAAAGGGTGCTTTCGTTAGAATCAAATCGGCCCGTCACGGAATTGGACGGGAATAGGCTCAAAATGACCGCCAAGGTGTGGGGAATCATGTGTTAAAATATGAAGTTTCAATTCCAAGTTTGGGTTTTGATTCAATACCATTCTCTATATAGAGTTTAATATAAACTGGGGCTGGCCTATGCTATAGCACTGTCAGTTAACTTCGTCCCCTTATTTGAGGCGCTTAGAAACGTCGCACGAACAAACCGAAGCCAGCGTTTCGAAGCCCAGGCCAAGGCGAATTTTTCCAGCTATTCACTTGGAATGCTGGGATAGCCCAAGCCCTTCAAAAACGGCCCGCAAGGTCGGCGGCCTGTTAAAAAGGGTGCTTTCGTTAGAATCAAATCGGCCCGTCACGGAATTGGACGGGAATAGGCTCAAAATGACCGCCAAGGTGTGGGGAATCATGTGTTAAAATATGAAGTTTCAATTCCAAGTTTGGGTTTTGATTCAATACCATTCTCTATATAGAGTTTAATATAAACTGGGGCTGGCCTATGCTATAGCACTGTCAGTTAACTTCGTCCCCTTATTTGAGGCGCTTAGAAACGTCGCACGAACAAACCGAAGCCAGCGTTTCGAAGCCCAGGCCAAGGCGAATTTTTCCAGCTATTCACTTGGAATGCTGGGATAGCCCAAGCCCTTCAAAAACGGCCCGCAAGGTCGGCGGCCTGTTAAAAAGGGTGCTTTCGTTAGAATCAAATCGGCCCGTCACGGAATTGGACGGGAATAGGCTCAAAATGACCGCCAAGGTGTGGGGAATCATGTGTTAAAATATGAAGTTTCAATTCCAAGTTTGGGTTTTGATTCAATACCATTCTCTATATAGAGTTTAATATAAACTGGGGCTGGCCTATGCTATAGCACTGTCAGTTAACTTCGTCCCCTTATTTGAGGCGCTTAGAAACGTCGCACGAACAAACCGAAGCCAGCGTTTCGAAGCCCAGGCCAAGGCGAATTTTTCCAGCTATTCACTTGGAATGCTGGGATAGCCCAAGCCCTTCAAAAACGGCCCGCAAGGTCGGCGGCCTGTTAAAAAGGGTGCTTTCGTTAGAATCAAATCGGCCCGTCACGGAATTGGACGGGAATAGGCTCAAAATGACCGCCAAGGTGTGGGGAATCATGTGTTAAAATATGAAGTTTCAATTCCAAGTTTGGGTTTTGATTCAATACCATTCTCTATATAGAGTTTAATATAAACTGGGGCTGGCCTATGCTATAGCACTGTCAGTTAACTTCGTCCCCTTATTTGAGGCGCTTAGAAACGTCGCACGAACAAACCGAAGCCAGCGTTTCGAAGCCCAGGCCAAGGCGAATTTTTCCAGCTATTCACTTGGAATGCTGGGATAGCCCAAGCCCTTCAAAAACGGCCCGCAAGGTCGGCGGCCTGTTAAAAAGGGTGCTTTCGTTAGAATCAAATCGGCCCGTCACGGAATTGGACGGGAATAGGCTCAAAATGACCGCCAAGGTGTGGGGAATCATGTGTTAAAATATGAAGTTTCAATTCCAAGTTTGGGTTTTGATTCAATACCATTCTCTATATAGAGTTTAATATAAACTGGGGCTGGCCTATGCTATAGCACTGTCAGTTAACTTCGTCCCCTTATTTGAGGCGCTTAGAAACGTCGCACGAACAAACCGAAGCCAGCGTTTCGAAGCCCAGGCCAAGGCGAATTTTTCCAGCTATTCACTTGGAATGCTGGGATAGCCCAAGCCCTTCAAAAACGGCCCGCAAGGTCGGCGGCCTGTTAAAAAGGGTGCTTTCGTTAGAATCAAATCGGCCCGTCACGGAATTGGACGGGAATAGGCTCAAAATGACCGCCAAGGTGTGGGGAATCATGTGTTAAAATATGAAGTTTCAATTCCAAGTTTGGGTTTTGATTCAATACCATTCTCTATATAGAGTTTAATATAAACTGGGGCTGGCCTATGCTATAGCACTGTCAGTTAACTTCGTCCCCTTATTTGAGGCGCTTAGAAACGTCGCACGAACAAACCGAAGCCAGCGTTTCGAAGCCCAGGCCAAGGCGAATTTTTCCAGCTATTCACTTGGAATGCTGGGATAGCCCAAGCCCTTCAAAAACGGCCCGCAAGGTCGGCGGCCTGTTAAAAAGGGTGCTTTCGTTAGAATCAAATCGGCCCGTCACGGAATTGGACGGGAATAGGCTCAAAATGACCGCCAAGGTGTGGGGAATCATGTGTTAAAATATGAAGTTTCAATTCCAAGTTTGGGTTTTGATTCAATACCATTCTCTATATAGAGTTTAATATAAACTGGGGCTGGCCTATGCTATAGCACTGTCAGTTAACTTCGTCCCCTTATTTGAGGCGCTTAGAAACGTCGCACGAACAAACCGAAGCCAGCGTTTCGAAGCCCAGGCCAAGGCGAATTTTTCCAGCTATTCACTTGGAATGCTGGATAGCCCAAGCCCTTCAAAAACGGCCCGCAAGGTCGGCGGCCTGTTAAAAAGGGTGCTTTCGTTAGAATCAAATCGGCCCGTCACGGAATTGGACGGGAATAGGCTCAAATGACCGCCAAGGTGTGGGGAATCATGTGTTAAAATATGAAGTTTCAATTCCAAGTTTGGGTTTTGATTCAATACCATTCTCTATATAGAGTTTAATATAAACTGGGGCTGGCCTATGCTATAGCACTGTCAGTTAACTTCGTCCCTTATTTGAGGCGCTTAGAAACGTCGCACGAACAAACCGAAGCCAGCGTTTCGAAGCCCAGGCCAAGGCGAATTTTTCCAGCTATTCACTTGGAATGCTGGGATAGCCCAAGCCCTTCAAAAACGGCCCGCAAGGTCGGCGGCCTGTTAAAAAGGGTGCTTTCGTTAGAATCAAATCGGCCCGTCACGGAATTGGACGGGAATAGGCTCAAAATGACCGCCAAGGTGTGGGGAATCATGTGTTAAAATATGAAGTTTCAATTCCAAGTTTGGGTTTTGATTCAATACCATTCTCTATATAGAGTTTAATATAAACTGGGGCTGGCCTATGCTATAGCACTGTCAGTTAACTTCGTCCCCTTATTTGAGGCGCTTAGAAACGTCGCACGAACAAACCGAAGCCAGCGTTTCGAAGCCCAGGCCAAGGCGAATTTTTCCAGCTATTCACTTGGAATGCTGGGATAGCCCAAGCCCCTTCAAAAACGGCCCGCAAGGTCGGCGGCCTGTTAAAAAGGGTGCTTTCGTTAGAATCAAATCGGCCCGTCACGGAATTGGACGGGAATAGGCTCAAAATGACCGCCAAGGTGTGGGGAATCATGTGTTAAAATATGAAGTTTCAATTCCAAGTTTGGGTTTTGATTCAATACCATTCTCTATATAGAGTTTAATATAAACTGGGGCTGGCCTATGCTATAGCACTGTCAGTTAACTTCGTCCCCTTATTTGAGGCGCTTAGAAACGTCGCACGAACAAACCGAAGCCAGCGTTTCGAAGCCCAGGCCAAGGCGAATTTTTCCAGCTATTCACTTGAATGCTGGGATAGCCCAAGCCCTTCAAAAACGGCCCGCAAGGTCGGCGGCCTGTTAAAAAGGGTGCTTTCGTTAGAATCAAATCGGCCCGTCACGGAATTGGACGGAATAGGCTCAAAATGACCGCCAAGGTGTGGGGAATCATGTGTTAAAATATGAAGTTTCAATTCCAAGTTTGGGTTTTGATTCAATACCATTCTCTATATAGATCTCTATATAGAGTTTAATATAAACTGGGCTGGCCTATGCTATAGCACTGTCAGTTAACTTCGTCCCCTTATTTGAGGCGCTTAGAAACGTCGCACGAACAAACCGAAGCCAGCGTTTCGAAGCCCAGGCCAAGGCGAATTTTTCCAGCTATTCACTTGGAATGCTGGGATAGCCCAAGCCCTTCAAAAACGGCCCGCAAGGTCGGCGGCCTGTTAAAAAGGGTGCTTTCGTTAGAATCAAATCGGCCCGTCACGGAATTGGACGGGAATAGGCTCAAAATGACCGCCAAGGTGTGGGGAATCATGTGTTAAAATATGAAGTTTCAATTCCAAGTTTGGGTTTTGATTCAATACCATTCTCTATATAGAGTTTAATATAAACTGGGGCTGGCCTATGCTATAGCACTGTCAGTTAACTTCGTCCCCTTATTTGAGGCGCTTAGAAACGTCGCACGAACAAACCGAAGCCAGCGTTTCGAAGCCCAGGCCAAGGCGAATTTTTCCAGCTATTCACTTGGAATGCTGGGATAGCCCAAGCCCTTCAAAAACGGCCCGCAAGGTCGGCGGCCTGTTAAAAAGGGTGCTTTCGTTAGAATCAAATCGGCCCGTCACGGAATTGGACGGGAATAGGCTCAAAATGACCGCCAAGGTGTGGGGAATCATGTGTTAAAATATGAAGTTTCAATTCCAAGTTTGGGTTTTGATTCAATACCATTCTCTATATAGAGTTTAATATAAACTGGGGCTGGCCTATGCTATAGCACTGTCAGTTAACTTCGTCCCCTTATTTGAGGCGCTTAGAAACGTCGCACGAACAAACCGAAGCCAGCGTTTCGAAGCCCAGGCCAAGGCGAATTTTTCCAGCTATTCACTTGGAATGCTGGGATAGCCCAAGCCCTTCAAAAACGGCCCGCAAGGTCGGCGGCCTGTTAAAAAGGGTGCTTTCGTTAGAATCAAATCGGCCCGTCACGGAATTGGACGGGAATAGGCTCAAAATGACCGCCAAGGTGTGGGGAATCATGTGTTAAAATATGAAGTTTCAATTCCAAGTTTGGGTTTTGATTCAATACCATTCTCTATATAGAGTTTAATATAAACTG
>OW387147.1:13729536-13774080 GCA_936440205.1 Lepidonotus clava
CGTCCCCTTATTTGAGGCGCTTAGAAACGTCGCACGAACAAACCGAAGCCAGCGTTTCGAAGCCCAGGCCAAGGCGAATTTTTCCAGCTATTCACTTGGAATGCTGGGATAGCCCAAGCCCTTCAAAAACGGCCCGCAAGGTCGGCGGCCTGTTAAAAAGGGTGCTTTCGTTAGAATCAAATCGGCCCGTCACGGAATTGGACGGGAATAGGCTCAAAATGACCGCCAAGGTGTGGGGAATCATGTGTTAAAATATGAAGTTTCAATTCCAAGTTTGGGTTTTGATTCAATACCATTCTCTATATAGAGTTTAATATAAACTGGGGCTGGCCTATGCTATAGCACTGTCAGTTAACTTCGTCCCCTTATTTGAGGCGCTTAGAAACGTCGCACGAACAAACCGAAGCCAGCGTTTCGAAGCCCAGGCCAAGGCGAATTTTTCCAGCTATTCACTTGGAATGCTGGGATAGCCCAAGCCCTTCAAAAACGGCCCGCAAGGTCGGCGGCCTGTTAAAAAGGGTGCTTTCGTTAGAATCAAATCGGCCCGTCACGGAATTGGACGGGAATAGGCTCAAAATGACCGCCAAGGTGTGGGGAATCATGTGTTAAAATATGAAGTTTCAATTCCAAGTTTGGGTTTTGATTCAATACCATTCTCTATATAGAGTTTAATATAAACTGGGGCTGGCCTATGCTATAGCACTGTCAGTTAACTTCGTCCCCTTATTTGAGGCGCTTAGAAACGTCGCACGAACAAACCGAAGCCAGCGTTTCGAAGCCCAGGCCAAGGCGAATTTTTCCAGCTATTCACTTGGAATGCTGGGATAGCCCAAGCCCTTCAAAAACGGCCCGCAAGGTCGGCGGCCTGTTAAAAAGGGTGCTTTCGTTAGAATCAAATCGGCCCGTCACGGAATTGGACGGGAATAGGCTCAAAATGACCGCCAAGGTGTGGGGAATCATGTGTTAAAATATGAAGTTTCAATTCCAAGTTTGGGTTTTGATTCAATACCATTCTCTATATAGAGTTTAATATAAACTGGGGCTGGCCTATGCTATAGCACTGTCAGTTAACTTCGTCCCCTTATTTGAGGCGCTTAGAAACGTCGCACGAACAAACCGAAGCCAGCGTTTCGAAGCCCAGGCCAAGGCGAATTTTTCCAGCTATTCACTTGGAATGCTGGGATAGCCCAAGCCCTTCAAAAACGGCCCGCAAGGTCGGCGGCCTGTTAAAAAGGGTGCTTTCGTTAGAATCAAATCGGCCCGTCACGGAATTGGACGGGAATAGGCTCAAAATGACCGCCAAGGTGTGGGGAATCATGTGTTAAAATATGAAGTTTCAATTCCAAGTTTGGGTTTTGATTCAATACCATTCTCTATATAGAGTTTAATATAAACTGGGGCTGGCCTATGCTATAGCACTGTCAGTTAACTTCGTCCCCTTATTTGAGGCGCTTAGAAACGTCGCACGAACAAACCGAAGCCAGCGTTTCGAAGCCCAGGCCAAGGCGAATTTTTCCAGCTATTCACTTGGAATGCTGGGATAGCCCAAGCCCTTCAAAAACGGCCCGCAAGGTCGGCGGCCTGTTAAAAAGGGTGCTTTCGTTAGAATCAAATCGGCCCGTCACGGAATTGGACGGGAATAGGCTCAAAATGACCGCCAAGGTGTGGGGAATCATGTGTTAAAATATGAAGTTTCAATTCCAAGTTTGGGTTTTGATTCAATACCATTCTCTATATAGAGTTTAATATAAACTGGGGCTGGCCTATGCTATAGCACTGTCAGTTAACTTCGTCCCCTTATTTGAGGCGCTTAGAAACGTCGCACGAACAAACCGAAGCCAGCGTTTCGAAGCCCAGGCCAAGGCGAATTTTTCCAGCTATTCACTTGGAATGCTGGGATAGCCCAAGCCCTTCAAAAACGGCCCGCAAGGTCGGCGGCCTGTTAAAAAGGGTGCTTTCGTTAGAATCAAATCGGCCCGTCACGGAATTGGACGGGAATAGGCTCAAAATGACCGCCAAGGTGTGGGGAATCATGTGTTAAAATATGAAGTTTCAATTCCAAGTTTGGGTTTTGATTCAATACCATTCTCTATATAGAGTTTAATATAAACTGGGGCTGGCCTATGCTATAGCACTGTCAGTTAACTTCGTCCCCTTATTTGAGGCGCTTAGAAACGTCGCACGAACAAACCGAAGCCAGCGTTTCGAAGCCCAGGCCAAGGCGAATTTTTCCAGCTATTCACTTGGAATGCTGGGATAGCCCAAGCCCTTCAAAAACGGCCCGCAAGGTCGGCGGCCTGTTAAAAAGGGTGCTTTCGTTAGAATCAAATCGGCCCGTCACGGAATTGGACGGGAATAGGCTCAAAATGACCGCCAAGGTGTGGGGAATCATGTGTTAAAATATGAAGTTTCAATTCCAAGTTTGGGTTTTGATTCAATACCATTCTCTATATAGAGTTTAATATAAACTGGGGCTGGCCTATGCTATAGCACTGTCAGTTAACTTCGTCCCCTTATTTGAGGCGCTTAGAAACGTCGCACGAACAAACCGAAGCCAGCGTTTCGAAGCCCAGGCCAAGGCGAATTTTTCCAGCTATTCACTTGGAATGCTGGGATAGCCCAAGCCCTTCAAAAACGGCCCGCAAGGTCGGCGGCCTGTTAAAAAGGGTGCTTTCGTTAGAATCAAATCGGCCCGTCACGGAATTGGACGGGAATAGGCTCAAAATGACCGCCAAGGTGTGGGGAATCATGTGTTAAAATATGAAGTTTCAATTCCAAGTTTGGGTTTTGATTCAATACCATTCTCTATATAGAGTTTAATATAAACTGGGGCTGGCCTATGCTATAGCACTGTCAGTTAACTTCGTCCCCTTATTTGAGGCGCTTAGAAACGTCGCACGAACAAACCGAAGCCAGCGTTTCGAAGCCCAGGCCAAGGCGAATTTTTCCAGCTATTCACTTGGAATGCTGGGATAGCCCAAGCCCTTCAAAAACGGCCCGCAAGGTCGGCGGCCTGTTAAAAAGGGTGCTTTCGTTAGAATCAAATCGGCCCGTCACGGAATTGGACGGGAATAGGCTCAAAATGACCGCCAAGGTGTGGGGAATCATGTGTTAAAATATGAAGTTTCAATTCCAAGTTTGGGTTTTGATTCAATACCATTCTCTATATAGAGTTTAATATAAACTGGGGCTGGCCTATGCTATAGCACTGTCAGTTAACTTCGTCCCCTTATTTGAGGCGCTTAGAAACGTCGCACGAACAAACCGAAGCCAGCGTTTCGAAGCCCAGGCCAAGGCGAATTTTTCCAGCTATTCACTTGGAATGCTGGGATAGCCCAAGCCCTTCAAAAACGGCCCGCAAGGTCGGCGGCCTGTTAAAAAGGGTGCTTTCGTTAGAATCAAATCGGCCCGTCACGGAATTGGACGGGAATAGGCTCAAAATGACCGCCAAGGTGTGGGGAATCATGTGTTAAAATATGAAGTTTCAATTCCAAGTTTGGGTTTTGATTCAATACCATTCTCTATATAGAGTTTAATATAAACTGGGGCTGGCCTATGCTATAGCACTGTCAGTTAACTTCGTCCCCTTATTTGAGGCGCTTAGAAACGTCGCACGAACAAACCGAAGCCAGCGTTTCGAAGCCCAGGCCAAGGCGAATTTTTCCAGCTATTCACTTGGAATGCTGGGATAGCCCAAGCCCTTCAAAAACGGCCCGCAAGGTCGGCGGCCTGTTAAAAAGGGTGCTTTCGTCAGAATCAAATCGGCCCGTCACGGAATTGGACGGGAATAGGCTCAAAATGACCGCCAAGGTGTGGGGAATCATGTGTTAAAATATGAAGTTTCAATTCCAAGTTTGGGTTTTGATTCAATACCATTCTCTATATAGAGTTTAATATAAACTGGGGCTGGCCTATGCTATAGCACTGTCAGTTAACTTCGTCCCCTTATTTGAGGCGCTTAGAAACGTCGCACGAACAAACCGAAGCCAGCGTTTCGAAGCCCAGGCCAAGGCGAATTTTTCCAGCTATTCACTTGGAATGCTGGGATAGCCCAAGCCCTTCAAAAACGGCCCGCAAGGTCGGCGGCCTGTTAAAAAGGGTGCTTTCGTTAGAATCAAATCGGCCCGTCACGGAATTGGACGGGAATAGGCTCAAAATGACCGCCAAGGTGTGGGGAATCATGTGTTAAAATATGAAGTTTCAATTCCAAGTTTGGGTTTTGATTCAATACCATTCTCTATATAGAGTTTAATATAAACTGGGGCTGGCCTATGCTATAGCACTGTCAGTTAACTTCGTCCCCTTATTTGAGGCGCTTAGAAACGTCGCACGAACAAACCGAAGCCAGCGTTTCGAAGCCCAGGCCAAGGCGAATTTTTCCAGCTATTCACTTGGAATGCTGGGATAGCCCAAGCCCTTCAAAAACGGCCCGCAAGGTCGGCGGCCTGTTAAAAAGGGTGCTTTCGTTAGAATCAAATCGGCCCGTCACGGAATTGGACGGGAATAGGCTCAAAATGACCGCCAAGGTGTGGGGAATCATGTGTTAAAATATGAAGTTTCAATTCCAAGTTTGGGTTTTGATTCAATACCATTCTCTATATAGAGTTTAATATAAACTGGGGCTGGCCTATGCTATAGCACTGTCAGTTAACTTCGTCCCCTTATTTGAGGCGCTTAGAAACGTCGCACGAACAAACCGAAGCCAGCGTTTCGAAGCCCAGGCCAAGGCGAATTTTTCCAGCTATTCACTTGGAATGCTGGGATAGCCCAAGCCCTTCAAAAACGGCCCGCAAGGTCGGCGGCCTGTTAAAAAGGGTGCTTTCGTTAGAATCAAATCGGCCCGTCACGGAATTGGACGGGAATAGGCTCAAAATGACCGCCAAGGTGTGGGGAATCATGTGTTAAAATATGAAGTTTCAATTCCAAGTTTGGGTTTTGATTCAATACCATTCTCTATATAGAGTTTAATATAAACTGGGGCTGGCCTATGCTATAGCACTGTCAGTTAACTTCGTCCCCTTATTTGAGGCGCTTAGAAACGTCGCACGAACAAACCGAAGCCAGCGTTTCGAAGCCCAGGCCAAGGCGAATTTTTCCAGCTATTCACTTGGAATGCTGGGATAGCCCAAGCCCTTCAAAAACGGCCCGCAAGGTCGGCGGCCTGTTAAAAAGGGTGCTTTCGTTAGAATCAAATCGGACCATCACGGAATTGGACGGGAATAGGCTCAAAATGACCGCCAAGGTGTGGGGAATCATGTGTTAAAATATGAAGTTTCAATTCCAAGTTTGGGTTTTGATTCAATACCATTCTCTATATAGAGTTTAATATAAACTGGGGCTGGCCTATGCTATAGCACTGTCAGTTAACTTCGTCCCCTTATTTGAGGCGCTTAGAAACGTCGCACGAACAAACCGAAGCCAGCGTTTCGAAGCCCAGGCCAAGGCGAATTTTTCCAGCTATTCACTTGGAATGCTGGGATAGCCCAAGCCCTTCAAAAACGGCCCGCAAGGTCGGCGGCCTGTTAAAAAGGGTGCTTTCGTTAGAATCAAATCGGCCCGTCACGGAATTGGACGGGAATAGGCTCAAAATGACCGCCAAGGTGTGGGGAATCATGTGTTAAAATATGAAGTTTCAATTCCAAGTTTGGGTTTTGATTCAATACCATTCTCTATATAGAGTTTAATATAAACTGGGGCTGGCCTATGCTATAGCACTGTCAGTTAACTTCGTCCCCTTATTTGAGGCGCTTAGAAACGTCGCACGAACAAACCGAAGCCAGCGTTTCGAAGCCCAGGCCAAGGCGAATTTTTCCAGCTATTCACTTGGAATGCTGGGATAGCCCAAGCCCTTCAAAAACGGCCCGCAAGGTCGGCGGCCTGTTAAAAAGGGTGCTTTCGTCAGAATCAAATCGGCCCGTCACGGAATTGGACGGGAATAGGCTCAAAATGACCGCCAAGGTGTGGGGAATCATGTGTTAAAATATGAAGTTTCAATTCCAAGTTTGGGTTTTGATTCAATACCATTCTCTATATAGAGTTTAATATAAACTGGGGCTGGCCTATGCTATAGCACTGTCAGTTAACTTCGTCCCCTTATTTGAGGCGCTTAGAAACGTCGCACGAACAAACCGAAGCCAGCGTTTCGAAGCCCAGGCCAAGGCGAATTTTTCCAGCTATTCACTTGGAATGCTGGGATAGCCCAAGCCCTTCAAAAACGGCCCGCAAGGTCGGCGGCCTGTTAAAAAGGGTGCTTTCGTTAGAATCAAATCGGCCCGTCACGGAATTGGACGGGAATAGGCTCAAAATGACCGCCAAGGTGTGGGGAATCATGTGTTAAAATATGAAGTTTCAATTCCAAGTTTGGGTTTTGATTCAATACCATTCTCTATATAGAGTTTAATATAAACTGGGGCTGGCCTATGCTATAGCACTGTCAGTTAACTTCGTCCCCTTATTTGAGGCGCTTAGAAACGTCGCACGAACAAACCGAAGCCAGCGTTTCGAAGCCCAGGCCAAGGCGAATTTTTCCAGCTATTCACTTGGAATGCTGGGATAGCCCAAGCCCTTCAAAAACGGCCCGCAAGGTCGGCGGCCTGTTAAAAAGGGTGCTTTCGTTAGAATCAAATCGGCCCGTCACGGAATTGGACGGGAATAGGCTCAAAATGACCGCCAAGGTGTGGGGAATCATGTGTTAAAATATGAAGTTTCAATTCCAAGTTTGGGTTTTGATTCAATACCATTCTCTATATAGAGTTTAATATAAACTGGGGCTGGCCTATGCTATAGCACTGTCAGTTAACTTCGTCCCCTTATTTGAGGCGCTTAGAAACGTCGCACGAACAAACCGAAGCCAGCGTTTCGAAGCCCAGGCCAAGGCGAATTTTTCCAGCTATTCACTTGGAATGCTGGGATAGCCCAAGCCCTTCAAAAACGGCCCGCAAGGTCGGCGGCCTGTTAAAAAGGGTGCTTTCGTTAGAATCAAATCGGCCCGTCACGGAATTGGACGGGAATAGGCTCAAAATGACCGCCAAGGTGTGGGGAATCATGTGTTAAAATATGAAGTTTCAATTCCAAGTTTGGGTTTTGATTCAATACCATTCTCTATATAGAGTTTAATATAAACTGGGGCTGGCCTATGCTATAGCACTGTCAGTTAACTTCGTCCCCTTATTTGAGGCGCTTAGAAACGTCGCACGAACAAACCGAAGCCAGCGTTTCGAAGCCCAGGCCAAGGCGAATTTTTCCAGCTATTCACTTGGAATGCTGGGATAGCCCAAGCCCTTCAAAAACGGCCCGCAAGGTCGGCGGCCTGTTAAAAAGGGTGCTTTCGTTAGAATCAAATCGGCCCATCACGGAATTGGACGGGAATAGGCTCAAAATGACCGCCAAGGTGTGGGGAATCATGTGTTAAAATATGAAGTTTCAATTCCAAGTTTGGGTTTTGATTCAATACCATTCTCTATATAGAGTTTAATATAAACTGGGGCTGGCCTATGCTATAGCACTGTCAGTTAACTTCGTCCCCTTATTTGAGGCGCTTAGAAACGTCGCACGAACAAACCGAAGCCAGCGTTTCGAAGCCCAGGCCAAGGCGAATTTTTCCAGCTATTCACTTGGAATGCTGGGATAGCCCAAGCCCTTCAAAAACGGCCCGCAAGGTCGGCGGCCTGTTAAAAAGGGTGCTTTCGTTAGAATCAAATCGGCCCGTCACGGAATTGGACGGGAATAGGCTCAAAATGACCGCCAAGGTGTGGGGAATCATGTGTTAAAATATGAAGTTTCAATTCCAAGTTTGGGTTTTGATTCAATACCATTCTCTATATAGAGTTTAATATAAACTGGGGCTGGCCTATGCTATAGCACTGTCAGTTAACTTCGTCCCCTTATTTGAGGCGCTTAGAAACGTCGCACGAACAAACCGAAGCCAGCGTTTCGAAGCCCAGGCCAAGGCGAATTTTTCCAGCTATTCACTTGGAATGCTGGGATAGCCCAAGCCCTTCAAAAACGGCCCGCAAGGTCGGCGGCCTGTTAAAAAGGGTGCTTTCGTTAGAATCAAATCGGCCCGTCACGGAATTGGACGGGAATAGGCTCAAAATGACCGCCAAGGTGTGGGGAATCATGTGTTAAAATATGAAGTTTCAATTCCAAGTTTGGGTTTTGATTCAATACCATTCTCTATATAGAGTTTAATATAAACTGGGGCTGGCCTATGCTATAGCACTGTCAGTTAACTTCGTCCCCTTATTTGAGGCGCTTAGAAACGTCGCACGAACAAACCGAAGCCAGCGTTTCGAAGCCCAGGCCAAGGCGAATTTTTCCAGCTATTCACTTGGAATGCTGGGATAGCCCAAGCCCTTCAAAAACGGCCCGCAAGGTCGGCGGCCTGTTAAAAAGGGTGCTTTCGTTAGAATCAAATCGGCCCGTCACGGAATTGGACGGGAATAGGCTCAAAATGACCGCCAAGGTGTGGGGAATCATGTGTTAAAATATGAAGTTTCAATTCCAAGTTTGGGTTTTGATTCAATACCATTCTCTATATAGAGTTTAATATAAACTGGGGCTGGCCTATGCTATAGCACTGTCAGTTAACTTCGTCCCCTTATTTGAGGCGCTTAGAAACGTCGCACGAACAAACCGAAGCCAGCGTTTCGAAGCCCAGGCCAAGGCGAATTTTTCCAGCTATTCACTTGGAATGCTGGGATAGCCCAAGCCCTTCAAAAACGGCCCGCAAGGTCGGCGGCCTGTTAAAAAGGGTGCTTTCGTTAGAATCAAATCGGCCCGTCACGGAATTGGACGGGAATAGGCTCAAAATGACCGCCAAGGTGTGGGGAATCATGTGTTAAAATATGAAGTTTCAATTCCAAGTTTGGGTTTTGATTCAATACCATTCTCTATATAGAGTTTAATATAAACTGGGGCTGGCCTATGCTATAGCACTGTCAGTTAACTTCGTCCCCTTATTTGAGGCGCTTAGAAACGTCGCACGAACAAACCGAAGCCAGCGTTTCGAAGCCCAGGCCAAGGCGAATTTTTCCAGCTATTCACTTGGAATGCTGGGATAGCCCAAGCCCTTCAAAAACGGCCCGCAAGGTCGGCGGCCTGTTAAAAAGGGTGCTTTCGTTAGAATCAAATCGGCCCGTCACGGAATTGGACGGGAATAGGCTCAAAATGACCGCCAAGGTGTGGGGAATCATGTGTTAAAATATGAAGTTTCAATTCCAAGTTTGGGTTTTGATTCAATACCATTCTCTATATAGAGTTTAATATAAACTGGGGCTGGCCTATGCTATAGCACTGTCAGTTAACTTCGTCCCCTTATTTGAGGCGCTTAGAAACGTCGCACGAACAAACCGAAGCCAGCGTTTCGAAGCCCAGGCCAAGGCGAATTTTTCCAGCTATTCACTTGGAATGCTGGGATAGCCCAAGCCCTTCAAAAACGGCCCGCAAGGTCGGCGGCCTGTTAAAAAGGGTGCTTTCGTTAGAATCAAATCGGCCCGTCACGGAATTGGACGGGAATAGGCTCAAAATGACCGCCAAGGTGTGGGGAATCATGTGTTAAAATATGAAGTTTCAATTCCAAGTTTGGGTTTTGATTCAATACCATTCTCTATATAGAGTTTAATATAAACTGGGGCTGGCCTATGCTATAGCACTGTCAGTTAACTTCGTCCCCTTATTTGAGGCGCTTAGAAACGTCGCACGAACAAACCGAAGCCAGCGTTTCGAAGCCCAGGCCAAGGCGAATTTTTCCAGCTATTCACTTGGAATGCTGGGATAGCCCAAGCCCTTCAAAAACGGCCCGCAAGGTCGGCGGCCTGTTAAAAAGGGTGCTTTCGTTAGAATCAAATCGGCCCGTCACGGAATTGGACGGGAATAGGCTCAAAATGACCGCCAAGGTGTGGGGAATCATGTGTTAAAATATGAAGTTTCAATTCCAAGTTTGGGTTTTGATTCAATACCATTCTCTATATAGAGTTTAATATAAACTGGGGCTGGCCTATGCTATAGCACTGTCAGTTAACTTCGTCCCCTTATTTGAGGCGCTTAGAAACGTCGCACGAACAAACCGAAGCCAGCGTTTCGAAGCCCAGGCCAAGGCGAATTTTTCCAGCTATTCACTTGGAATGCTGGGATAGCCCAAGCCCTTCAAAAACGGCCCGCAAGGTCGGCGGCCTGTTAAAAAGGGTGCTTTCGTTAGAATCAAATCGGCCCGTCACGGAATTGGACGGGAATAGGCTCAAAATGACCGCCAAGGTGTGGGGAATCATGTGTTAAAATATGAAGTTTCAATTCCAAGTTTGGGTTTTGATTCAATACCATTCTCTATATAGAGTTTAATATAAACTGGGGCTGGCCTATGCTATAGCACTGTCAGTTAACTTCGTCCCCTTATTTGAGGCGCTTAGAAACGTCGCACGAACAAACCGAAGCCAGCGTTTCGAAGCCCAGGCCAAGGCGAATTTTTCCAGCTATTCACTTGGAATGCTGGGATAGCCCAAGCCCTTCATAAACGGCCCGCAAGGTCGGCGGCCTGTTAAAAAGGGTGCTTTCGTTAGAATCAAATCGGCCCGTCACGGAATTGGACGGGAATAGGCTCAAAATGACCGCCAAGGTGTGGGGAATCATGTGTTAAAATATGAAGTTTCAATTCCAAGTTTGGGTTTTGATTCAATACCATTCTCTATATAGAGTTTAATATAAACTGGGGCTGGCCTATGCTATAGCACTGTCAGTTAACTTCGTCCCCTTATTTGAGGCGCTTAGAAACGTCGCACGAACAAACCGAAGCCAGCGTTTCGAAGCCCAGGCCAAGGCGAATTTTTCCAGCTATTCACTTGGAATGCTGGGATAGCCCAAGCCCTTCAAAAACGGCCCGCAAGGTCGGCGGCCTGTTAAAAAGGGTGCTTTCGTTAGAATCAAATCGGCCCGTCACGGAATTGGACGGGAATAGGCTCAAAATGACCGCCAAGGTGTGGGGAATCATGTGTTAAAATATGAAGTTTCAATTCCAAGTTTGGGTTTTGATTCAATACCATTCTCTATATAGAGTTTAATATAAACTGGGGCTGGCCTATGCTATAGCACTGTCAGTTAACTTCGTCCCCTTATTTGAGGCGCTTAGAAACGTCGCACGAACAAACCGAAGCCAGCGTTTCGAAGCCCAGGCCAAGGCGAATTTTTCCAGCTATTCACTTGGAATGCTGGGATAGCCCAAGCCCTTCAAAAACGGCCCGCAAGGTCGGCGGCCTGTTAAAAAGGGTGCTTTCGTTAGAATCAAATCGGCCCGTCACGGAATTGGACGGGAATAGGCTCAAAATGACCGCCAAGGTGTGGGGAATCATGTGTTAAAATATGAAGTTTCAATTCCAAGTTTGGGTTTTGATTCAATACCATTCTCTATATAGAGTTTAATATAAACTGGGGCTGGCCTATGCTATAGCACTGTCAGTTAACTTCGTCCCCTTATTTGAGGCGCTTAGAAACGTCGCACGAACAAACCGAAGCCAGCGTTTCGAAGCCCAGGCCAAGGCGAATTTTTCCAGCTATTCACTTGGAATGCTGGGATAGCCCAAGCCCTTCAAAAACGGCCCGCAAGGTCGGCGGCCTGTTAAAAAGGGTGCTTTCGTTAGAATCAAATCGGCCCGTCACGGAATTGGACGGGAATAGGCTCAAAATGACCGCCAAGGTGTGGGGAATCATGTGTTAAAATATGAAGTTTCAATTCCAAGTTTGGGTTTTGATTCAATACCATTCTCTATATAGAGTTTAATATAAACTGGGGCTGGCCTATGCTATAGCACTGTCAGTTAACTTCGTCCCCTTATTTGAGGCGCTTAGAAACGTCGCACGAACAAACCGAAGCCAGCGTTTCGAAGCCCAGGCCAAGGCGAATTTTTCCAGCTATTCACTTGGAATGCTGGGATAGCCCAAGCCCTTCATAAACGGCCCGCAAGGTCGGCGGCCTGTTAAAAAGGGTGCTTTCGTTAGAATCAAATCGGCCCGTCACGGAATTGGACGGGAATAGGCTCAAAATGACCGCCAAGGTGTGGGGAATCATGTGTTAAAATATGAAGTTTCAATTCCAAGTTTGGGTTTTGATTCAATACCATTCTCTATATAGAGTTTAATATAAACTGGGGCTGGCCTATGCTATAGCACTGTCAGTTAACTTCGTCCCCTTATTTGAGGCGCTTAGAAACGTCGCACGAACAAACCGAAGCCAGCGTTTCGAAGCCCAGGCCAAGGCGAATTTTTCCAGCTATTCACTTGGAATGCTGGGATAGCCCAAGCCCTTCAAAAACGGCCCGCAAGGTCGGCGGCCTGTTAAAAAGGGTGCTTTCGTTAGAATCAAATCGGCCCGTCACGGAATTGGACGGGAATAGGCTCAAAATGACCGCCAAGGTGTGGGGAATCATGTGTTAAAATATGAAGTTTCAATTCCAAGTTTGGGTTTTGATTCAATACCATTCTCTATATAGAGTTTAATATAAACTGGGGCTGGCCTATGCTATAGCACTGTCAGTTAACTTCGTCCCCTTATTTGAGGCGCTTAGAAACGTCGCACGAACAAACCGAAGCCAGCGTTTCGAAGCCCAGGCCAAGGCGAATTTTTCCAGCTATTCACTTGGAATGCTGGGATAGCCCAAGCCCTTCAAAAACGGCCCGCAAGGTCGGCGGCCTGTTAAAAAGGGTGCTTTCGTTAGAATCAAATCGGCCCGTCACGGAATTGGACGGGAATAGGCTCAAAATGACCGCCAAGGTGTGGGGAATCATGTGTTAAAATATGAAGTTTCAATTCCAAGTTTGGGTTTTGATTCAATACCATTCTCTATATAGAGTTTAATATAAACTGGGGCTGGCCTATGCTATAGCACTGTCAGTTAACTTCGTCCCCTTATTTGAGGCGCTTAGAAACGTCGCACGAACAAACCGAAGCCAGCGTTTCGAAGCCCAGGCCAAGGCGAATTTTTCCAGCTATTCACTTGGAATGCTGGGATAGCCCAAGCCCTTCAAAAACGGCCCGCAAGGTCGGCGGCCTGTTAAAAAGGGTGCTTTCGTTAGAATCAAATCGGCCCGTCACGGAATTGGACGGGAATAGGCTCAAAATGACCGCCAAGGTGTGGGGAATCATGTGTTAAAATATGAAGTTTCAATTCCAAGTTTGGGTTTTGATTCAATACCATTCTCTATATAGAGTTTAATATAAACTGGGGCTGGCCTATGCTATAGCACTGTCAGTTAACTTCGTCCCCTTATTTGAGGCGCTTAGAAACGTCGCACGAACAAACCGAAGCCAGCGTTTCGAAGCCCAGGCCAAGGCGAATTTTTCCAGCTATTCACTTGGAATGCTGGGATAGCCCAAGCCCTTCAAAAACGGCCCGCAAGGTCGGCGGCCTGTTAAAAAGGGTGCTTTCGTTAGAATCAAATCGGCCCGTCACGGAATTGGACGGGAATAGGCTCAAAATGACCGCCAAGGTGTGGGGAATCATGTGTTAAAATATGAAGTTTCAATTCCAAGTTTGGGTTTTGATTCAATACCATTCTCTATATAGAGTTTAATATAAACTGGGGCTGGCCTATGCTATAGCACTGTCAGTTAACTTCGTCCCCTTATTTGAGGCGCTTAGAAACGTCGCACGAACAAACCGAAGCCAGCGTTTCGAAGCCCAGGCCAAGGCGAATTTTTCCAGCTATTCACTTGGAATGCTGGGATAGCCCAAGCCCTTCAAAAACGGCCCGCAAGGTCGGCGGCCTGTTAAAAAGGGTGCTTTCGTTAGAATCAAATCGGCCCGTCACGGAATTGGACGGGAATAGGCTCAAAATGACCGCCAAGGTGTGGGGAATCATGTGTTAAAATATGAAGTTTCAATTCCAAGTTTGGGTTTTGATTCAATACCATTCTCTATATAGAGTTTAATATAAACTGGGGCTGGCCTATGCTATAGCACTGTCAGTTAACTTCGTCCCCTTATTTGAGGCGCTTAGAAACGTCGCACGAACAAACCGAAGCCAGCGTTTCGAAGCCCAGGCCAAGGCGAATTTTTCCAGCTATTCACTTGGAATGCTGGGATAGCCCAAGCCCTTCAAAAACGGCCCGCAAGGTCGGCGGCCTGTTAAAAAGGGTGCTTTCGTTAGAATCAAATCGGCCCGTCACGGAATTGGACGGGAATAGGCTCAAAATGACCGCCAAGGTGTGGGGAATCATGTGTTAAAATATGAAGTTTCAATTCCAAGTTTGGGTTTTGATTCAATACCATTCTCTATATAGAGTTTAATATAAACTGGGGCTGGCCTATGCTATAGCACTGTCAGTTAACTTCGTCCCCTTATTTGAGGCGCTTAGAAACGTCGCACGAACAAACCGAAGCCAGCGTTTCGAAGCCCAGGCCAAGGCGAATTTTTCCAGCTATTCACTTGGAATGCTGGGATAGCCCAAGCCCTTCAAAAACGGCCCGCAAGGTCGGCGGCCTGTTAAAAAGGGTGCTTTCGTTAGAATCAAATCGGCCCGTCACGGAATTGGACGGGAATAGGCTCAAAATGACCGCCAAGGTGTGGGGAATCATGTGTTAAAATATGAAGTTTCAATTCCAAGTTTGGGTTTTGATTCAATACCATTCTCTATATAGAGTTTAATATAAACTGGGGCTGGCCTATGCTATAGCACTGTCAGTTAACTTCGTCCCCTTATTTGAGGCGCTTAGAAACGTCGCACGAACAAACCGAAGCCAGCGTTTCGAAGCCCAGGCCAAGGCGAATTTTTCCAGCTATTCACTTGGAATGCTGGGATAGCCCAAGCCCTTCAAAAACGGCCCGCAAGGTCGGCGGCCTGTTAAAAAGGGTGCTTTCGTTAGAATCAAATCGGCCCGTCACGGAATTGGACGGGAATAGGCTCAAAATGACCGCCAAGGTGTGGGGAATCATGTGTTAAAATATGAAGTTTCAATTCCAAGTTTGGGTTTTGATTCAATACCATTCTCTATATAGAGTTTAATATAAACTGGGGCTGGCCTATGCTATAGCACTGTCAGTTAACTTCGTCCCCTTATTTGAGGCGCTTAGAAACGTCGCACGAACAAACCGAAGCCAGCGTTTCGAAGCCCAGGCCAAGGCGAATTTTTCCAGCTATTCACTTGGAATGCTGGGATAGCCCAAGCCCTTCAAAAACGGCCCGCAAGGTCGGCGGCCTGTTAAAAAGGGTGCTTTCGTTAGAATCAAATCGGCCCGTCACGGAATTGGACGGGAATAGGCTCAAAATGACCGCCAAGGTGTGGGGAATCATGTGTTAAAATATGAAGTTTCAATTCCAAGTTTGGGTTTTGATTCAATACCATTCTCTATATAGAGTTTAATATAAACTGGGGCTGGCCTATGCTATAGCACTGTCAGTTAACTTCGTCCCCTTATTTGAGGCGCTTAGAAACGTCGCACGAACAAACCGAAGCCAGCGTTTCGAAGCCCAGGCCAAGGCGAATTTTTCCAGCTATTCACTTGGAATGCTGGGATAGCCCAAGCCCTTCAAAAACGGCCCGCAAGGTCGGCGGCCTGTTAAAAAGGGTGCTTTCGTTAGAATCAAATCGGCCCGTCACGGAATTGGACGGGAATAGGCTCAAAATGACCGCCAAGGTGTGGGGAATCATGTGTTAAAATATGAAGTTTCAATTCCAAGTTTGGGTTTTGATTCAATACCATTCTCTATATAGAGTTTAATATAAACTGGGGCTGGCCTATGCTATAGCACTGTCAGTTAACTTCGTCCCCTTATTTGAGGCGCTTAGAAACGTCGCACGAACAAACCGAAGCCAGCGTTTCGAAGCCCAGGCCAAGGCGAATTTTTCCAGCTATTCACTTGGAATGCTGGGATAGCCCAAGCCCTTCAAAAACGGCCCGCAAGGTCGGCGGCCTGTTAAAAAGGGTGCTTTCGTTAGAATCAAATCGGCCCGTCACGGAATTGGACGGGAATAGGCTCAAAATGACCGCCAAGGTGTGGGGAATCATGTGTTAAAATATGAAGTTTCAATTCCAAGTTTGGGTTTTGATTCAATACCATTCTCTATATAGAGTTTAATATAAACTGGGGCTGGCCTATGCTATAGCACTGTCAGTTAACTTCGTCCCCTTATTTGAGGTGCTTAGAAACGTCGCACGAACAAACCGAAGCCAGCGTTTCGAAGCCCAGGCCAAGGCGAATTTTTCCAGCTATTCACTTGGAATGCTGGGATAGCCCAAGCCCTTCAAAAACGGCCCGCAAGGTCGGCGGCCTGTTAAAAAGGGTGCTTTCGTTAGAATCAAATCGGCCCGTCACGGAATTGGACGGGAATAGGCTCAAAATGACCGCCAAGGTGTGGGGAATCATGTGTTAAAATATGAAGTTTCAATTCCAAGTTTGGGTTTTGATTCAATACCATTCTCTATATAGAGTTTAATATAAACTGGGGCTGGCCTATGCTATAGCACTGTCAGTTAACTTCGTCCCCTTATTTGAGGCGCTTAGAAACGTCGCACGAACAAACCGAAGCCAGCGTTTCGAAGCCCAGGCCAAGGCGAATTTTTCCAGCTATTCACTTGGAATGCTGGGATAGCCCAAGCCCTTCAAAAACGGCCCGCAAGGTCGGCGGCCTGTTAAAAAGGGTGCTTTCGTTAGAATCAAATCGGCCCGTCACGGAATTGGACGGGAATAGGCTCAAAATGACCGCCAAGGTGTGGGGAATCATGTGTTAAAATATGAAGTTTCAATTCCAAGTTTGGGTTTTGATTCAATACCATTCTCTATATAGAGTTTAATATAAACTGGGGCTGGCCTATGCTATAGCACTGTCAGTTAACTTCGTCCCCTTATTTGAGGCGCTTAGAAACGTCGCACGAACAAACCGAAGCCAGCGTTTCGAAGCCCAGGCCAAGGCGAATTTTTCCAGCTATTCACTTGGAATGCTGGGATAGCCCAAGCCCTTCAAAAACGGCCCGCAAGGTCGGCGGCCTGTTAAAAAGGGTGCTTTCGTTAGAATCAAATCGGCCCGTCACGGAATTGGACGGGAATAGGCTCAAAATGACCGCCAAGGTGTGGGGAATCATGTGTTAAAATATGAAGTTTCAATTCCAAGTTTGGGTTTTGATTCAATACCATTCTCTATATAGAGTTTAATATAAACTGGGGCTGGCCTATGCTATAGCACTGTCAGTTAACTTCGTCCCCTTATTTGAGGCGCTTAGAAACGTCGCACGAACAAACCGAAGCCAGCGTTTCGAAGCCCAGGCCAAGGCGAATTTTTCCAGCTATTCACTTGGAATGCTGGGATAGCCCAAGCCCTTCAAAAACGGCCCGCAAGGTCGGCGGCCTGTTAAAAAGGGTGCTTTCGTTAGAATCAAATCGGCCCGTCACGGAATTGGACGGGAATAGGCTCAAAATGACCGCCAAGGTGTGGGGAATCATGTGTTAAAATATGAAGTTTCAATTCCAAGTTTGGGTTTTGATTCAATACCATTCTCTATATAGAGTTTAATATAAACTGGGGCTGGCCTATGCTATAGCACTGTCAGTTAACTTCGTCCCCTTATTTGAGGTGCTTAGAAACGTCGCACGAACAAACCGAAGCCAGCGTTTCGAAGCCCAGGCCAAGGCGAATTTTTCCAGCTATTCACTTGGAATGCTGGGATAGCCCAAGCCCTTCAAAAACGGCCCGCAAGGTCGGCGGCCTGTTAAAAAGGGTGCTTTCGTTAGAATCAAATCGGCCCGTCACGGAATTGGACGGGAATAGGCTCAAAATGACCGCCAAGGTGTGGGGAATCATGTGTTAAAATATGAAGTTTCAATTCCAAGTTTGGGTTTTGATTCAATACCATTCTCTATATAGAGTTTAATATAAACTGGGGCTGGCCTATGCTATAGCACTGTCAGTTAACTTCGTCCCCTTATTTGAGGCGCTTAGAAACGTCGCACGAACAAACCGAAGCCAGCGTTTCGAAGCCCAGGCCAAGGCGAATTTTTCCAGCTATTCACTTGGAATGCTGGGATAGCCCAAGCCCTTCAAAAACGGCCCGCAAGGTCGGCGGCCTGTTAAAAAGGGTGCTTTCGTTAGAATCAAATCGGCCCGTCACGGAATTGGACGGGAATAGGCTCAAAATGACCGCCAAGGTGTGGGGAATCATGTGTTAAAATATGAAGTTTCAATTCCAAGTTTGGGTTTTGATTCAATACCATTCTCTATATAGAGTTTAATATAAACTGGGGCTGGCCTATGCTATAGCACTGTCAGTTAACTTCGTCCCCTTATTTGAGGCGCTTAGAAACGTCGCACGAACAAACCGAAGCCAGCGTTTCGAAGCCCAGGCCAAGGCGAATTTTTCCAGCTATTCACTTGGAATGCTGGGATAGCCCAAGCCCTTCAAAAACGGCCCGCAAGGTCGGCGGCCTGTTAAAAAGGGTGCTTTCGTTAGAATCAAATCGGCCCGTCACGGAATTGGACGGGAATAGGCTCAAAATGACCGCCAAGGTGTGGGGAATCATGTGTTAAAATATGAAGTTTCAATTCCAAGTTTGGGTTTTGATTCAATACCATTCTCTATATAGAGTTTAATATAAACTGGGGCTGGCCTATGCTATAGCACTGTCAGTTAACTTCGTCCCCTTATTTGAGGCGCTTAGAAACGTCGCACGAACAAACCGAAGCCAGCGTTTCGAAGCCCAGGCCAAGGCGAATTTTTCCAGCTATTCACTTGGAATGCTGGGATAGCCCAAGCCCTTCAAAAACGGCCCGCAAGGTCGGCGGCCTGTTAAAAAGGGTGCTTTCGTTAGAATCAAATCGGCCCGTCACGGAATTGGACGGGAATAGGCTCAAAATGACCGCCAAGGTGTGGGGAATCATGTGTTAAAATATGAAGTTTCAATTCCAAGTTTGGGTTTTGATTCAATACCATTCTCTATATAGAGTTTAATATAAACTGGGGCTGGCCTATGCTATAGCACTGTCAGTTAACTTCGTCCCCTTATTTGAGGCGCTTAGAAACGTCGCACGAACAAACCGAAGCCAGCGTTTCGAAGCCCAGGCCAAGGCGAATTTTTCCAGCTATTCACTTGGAATGCTGGGATAGCCCAAGCCCTTCAAAAACGGCCCGCAAGGTCGGCGGCCTGTTAAAAAGGGTGCTTTCGTTAGAATCAAATCGGCCCGTCACGGAATTGGACGGGAATAGGCTCAAAATGACCGCCAAGGTGTGGGGAATCATGTGTTAAAATATGAAGTTTCAATTCCAAGTTTGGGTTTTGATTCAATACCATTCTCTATATAGAGTTTAATATAAACTGGGGCTGGCCTATGCTATAGCACTGTCAGTTAACTTCGTCCCCTTATTTGAGGCGCTTAGAAACGTCGCACGAACAAACCGAAGCCAGCGTTTCGAAGCCCAGGCCAAGGCGAATTTTTCCAGCTATTCACTTGGAATGCTGGGATAGCCCAAGCCCTTCAAAAACGGCCCGCAAGGTCGGCGGCCTGTTAAAAAGGGTGCTTTCGTTAGAATCAAATCGGCCCGTCACGGAATTGGACGGGAATAGGCTCAAAATGACCGCCAAGGTGTGGGGAATCATGTGTTAAAATATGAAGTTTCAATTCCAAGTTTGGGTTTTGATTCAATACCATTCTCTATATAGAGTTTAATATAAACTGGGGCTGGCCTATGCTATAGCACTGTCAGTTAACTTCGTCCCCTTATTTGAGGCGCTTAGAAACGTCGCACGAACAAACCGAAGCCAGCGTTTCGAAGCCCAGGCCAAGGCGAATTTTTCCAGCTATTCACTTGGAATGCTGGGATAGCCCAAGCCCTTCAAAAACGGCCCGCAAGGTCGGCGGCCTGTTAAAAAGGGTGCTTTCGTTAGAATCAAATCGGCCCGTCACGGAATTGGACGGGAATAGGCTCAAAATGACCGCCAAGGTGTGGGGAATCATGTGTTAAAATATGAAGTTTCAATTCCAAGTTTGGGTTTTGATTCAATACCATTCTCTATATAGAGTTTAATATAAACTGGGGCTGGCCTATGCTATAGCACTGTCAGTTAACTTCGTCCCCTTATTTGAGGCGCTTAGAAACGTCGCACGAACAAACCGAAGCCAGCGTTTCGAAGCCCAGGCCAAGGCGAATTTTTCCAGCTATTCACTTGGAATGCTGGGATAGCCCAAGCCCTTCAAAAACGGCCCGCAAGGTCGGCGGCCTGTTAAAAAGGGTGCTTTCGTTAGAATCAAATCGGCCCGTCACGGAATTGGACGGGAATAGGCTCAAAATGACCGCCAAGGTGTGGGGAATCATGTGTTAAAATATGAAGTTTCAATTCCAAGTTTGGGTTTTGATTCAATACCATTCTCTATATAGAGTTTAATATAAACTGGGGCTGGCCTATGCTATAGCACTGTCAGTTAACTTCGTCCCCTTATTTGAGGCGCTTAGAAACGTCGCACGAACAAACCGAAGCCAGCGTTTCGAAGCCCAGGCCAAGGCGAATTTTTCCAGCTATTCACTTGGAATGCTGGGATAGCCCAAGCCCTTCAAAAACGGCCCGCAAGGTCGGCGGCCTGTTAAAAAGGGTGCTTTCGTTAGAATCAAATCGGCCCGTCACGGAATTGGACGGGAATAGGCTCAAAATGACCGCCAAGGTGTGGGGAATCATGTGTTAAAATATGAAGTTTCAATTCCAAGTTTGGGTTTTGATTCAATACCATTCTCTATATAGAGTTTAATATAAACTGGGGCTGGCCTATGCTATAGCACTGTCAGTTAACTTCGTCCCCTTATTTGAGGCGCTTAGAAACGTCGCACGAACAAACCGAAGCCAGCGTTTCGAAGCCCAGGCCAAGGCGAATTTTTCCAGCTATTCACTTGGAATGCTGGGATAGCCCAAGCCCTTCAAAAACGGCCCGCAAGGTCGGCGGCCTGTTAAAAAGGGTGCTTTCGTTAGAATCAAATCGGCCCGTCACGGAATTGGACGGGAATAGGCTCAAAATGACCGCCAAGGTGTGGGGAATCATGTGTTAAAATATGAAGTTTCAATTCCAAGTTTGGGTTTTGATTCAATACCATTCTCTATATAGAGTTTAATATAAACTGGGGCTGGCCTATGCTATAGCACTGTCAGTTAACTTCGTCCCCTTATTTGAGGCGCTTAGAAACGTCGCACGAACAAACCGAAGCCAGCGTTTCGAAGCCCAGGCCAAGGCGAATTTTTCCAGCTATTCACTTGGAATGCTGGGATAGCCCAAGCCCTTCAAAAACGGCCCGCAAGGTCGGCGGCCTGTTAAAAAGGGTGCTTTCGTTAGAATCAAATCGGCCCGTCACGGAATTGGACGGGAATAGGCTCAAAATGACCGCCAAGGTGTGGGGAATCATGTGTTAAAATATGAAGTTTCAATTCCAAGTTTGGGTTTTGATTCAATACCATTCTCTATATAGAGTTTAATATAAACTGGGGCTGGCCTATGCTATAGCACTGTCAGTTAACTTCGTCCCCTTATTTGAGGCGCTTAGAAACGTCGCACGAACAAACCGAAGCCAGCGTTTCGAAGCCCAGGCCAAGGCGAATTTTTCCAGCTATTCACTTGGAATGCTGGGATAGCCCAAGCCCTTCAAAAACGGCCCGCAAGGTCGGCGGCCTGTTAAAAAGGGTGCTTTCGTTAGAATCAAATCGGCCCGTCACGGAATTGGACGGGAATAGGCTCAAAATGACCGCCAAGGTGTGGGGAATCATGTGTTAAAATATGAAGTTTCAATTCCAAGTTTGGGTTTTGATTCAATACCATTCTCTATATAGAGTTTAATATAAACTGGGGCTGGCCTATGCTATAGCACTGTCAGTTAACTTCGTCCCCTTATTTGAGGCGCTTAGAAACGTCGCACGAACAAACCGAAGCCAGCGTTTCGAAGCCCAGGCCAAGGCGAATTTTTCCAGCTATTCACTTGGAATGCTGGGATAGCCCAAGCCCTTCAAAAACGGCCCGCAAGGTCGGCGGCCTGTTAAAAAGGGTGCTTTCGTTAGAATCAAATCGGCCCGTCACGGAATTGGACGGGAATAGGCTCAAAATGACCGCCAAGGTGTGGGGAATCATGTGTTAAAATATGAAGTTTCGATTCCAAGTTTGGGTTTTGATTCAATACCATTCTCTATATAGAGTTTAATATAAACTGGGGCTGGCCTATGCTATAGCACTGTCAGTTAACTTCGTCCCCTTATTTGAGGCGCTTAGAAACGTCGCACGAACAAACCGAAGCCAGCGTTTCGAAGCCCAGGCCAAGGCGAATTTTTCCAGCTATTCACTTGGAATGCTGGGATAGCCCAAGCCCTTCAAAAACGGCCCGCAAGGTCGGCGGCCTGTTAAAAAGGGTGCTTTCGTTAGAATCAAATCGGCCCGTCACGGAATTGGACGGGAATAGGCTCAAAATGACCGCCAAGGTGTGGGGAATCATGTGTTAAAATATGAAGTTTCAATTCCAAGTTTGGGTTTTGATTCAATACCATTCTCTATATAGAGTTTAATATAAACTGGGGCTGGCCTATGCTATAGCACTGTCAGTTAACTTCGTCCCCTTATTTGAGGCGCTTAGAAACGTCGCACGAACAAACCGAAGCCAGCGTTTCGAAGCCCAGGCCAAGGCGAATTTTTCCAGCTATTCACTTGGAATGCTGGGATAGCCCAAGCCCTTCAAAAACGGCCCGCAAGGTCGGCGGCCTGTTAAAAAGGGTGCTTTCGTTAGAATCAAATCGGCCCGTCACGGAATTGGACGGGAATAGGCTCAAAATGACCGCCAAGGTGTGGGGAATCATGTGTTAAAATATGAAGTTTCAATTCCAAGTTTGGGTTTTGATTCAATACCATTCTCTATATAGAGTTTAATATAAACTGGGGCTGGCCTATGCTATAGCACTGTCAGTTAACTTCGTCCCCTTATTTGAGGCGCTTAGAAACGTCGCACGAACAAACCGAAGCCAGCGTTTCGAAGCCCAGGCCAAGGCGAATTTTTCCAGCTATTCACTTGGAATGCTGGGATAGCCCAAGCCCTTCAAAAACGGCCCGCAAGGTCGGCGGCCTGTTAAAAAGGGTGCTTTCGTTAGAATCAAATCGGCCCGTCACGGAATTGGACGGGAATAGGCTCAAAATGACCGCCAAGGTGTGGGGAATCATGTGTTAAAATATGAAGTTTCAATTCCAAGTTTGGGTTTTGATTCAATACCATTCTCTATATAGAGTTTAATATAAACTGGGGCTGGCCTATGCTATAGCACTGTCAGTTAACTTCGTCCCCTTATTTGAGGCGCTTAGAAACGTCGCACGAACAAACCGAAGCCAGCGTTTCGAAGCCCAGGCCAAGGCGAATTTTTCCAGCTATTCACTTGGAATGCTGGGATAGCCCAAGCCCTTCAAAAACGGCCCGCAAGGTCGGCGGCCTGTTAAAAAGGGTGCTTTCGTTAGAATCAAATCGGCCCGTCACGGAATTGGACGGGAATAGGCTCAAAATGACCGCCAAGGTGTGGGGAATCATGTGTTAAAATATGAAGTTTCAATTCCAAGTTTGGGTTTTGATTCAATACCATTCTCTATATAGAGTTTAATATAAACTGGGGCTGGCCTATGCTATAGCACTGTCAGTTAACTTCGTCCCCTTATTTGAGGCGCTTAGAAACGTCGCACGAACAAACCGAAGCCAGCGTTTCGAAGCCCAGGCCAAGGCGAATTTTTCCAGCTATTCACTTGGAATGCTGGGATAGCCCAAGCCCTTCAAAAACGGCCCGCAAGGTCGGCGGCCTGTTAAAAAGGGTGCTTTCGTTAGAATCAAATCGGCCCGTCACGGAATTGGACGGGAATAGGCTCAAAATGACCGCCAAGGTGTGGGGAATCATGTGTTAAAATATGAAGTTTCGATTCCAAGTTTGGGTTTTGATTCAATACCATTCTCTATATAGAGTTTAATATAAACTGGGGCTGGCCTATGCTATAGCACTGTCAGTTAACTTCGTCCCCTTATTTGAGGCGCTTAGAAACGTCGCACGAACAAACCGAAGCCAGCGTTTCGAAGCCCAGGCCAAGGCGAATTTTTCCAGCTATTCACTTGGAATGCTGGGATAGCCCAAGCCCTTCAAAAACGGCCCGCAAGGTCGGCGGCCTGTTAAAAAGGGTGCTTTCGTTAGAATCAAATCGGCCCGTCACGGAATTGGACGGGAATAGGCTCAAAATGACCGCCAAGGTGTGGGGAATCATGTGTTAAAATATGAAGTTTCAATTCCAAGTTTGGGTTTTGATTCAATACCATTCTCTATATAGAGTTTAATATAAACTGGGGCTGGCCTATGCTATAGCACTGTCAGTTAACTTCGTCCCCTTATTTGAGGCGCTTAGAAACGTCGCACGAACAAACCGAAGCCAGCGTTTCGAAGCCCAGGCCAAGGCGAATTTTTCCAGCTGTTCACTTGGAATGCTGGGATAGCCCAAGCCCTTCAAAAACGGCCCGCAAGGTCGGCGGCCTGTTAAAAAGGGTGCTTTCGTTAGAATCAAATCGGCCCGTCACGGAATTGGACGGGAATAGGCTCAAAATGACCGCCAAGGTGTGGGGAATCATGTGTTAAAATATGAAGTTTCAATTCCAAGTTTGGGTTTTGATTCAATACCATTCTCTATATAGAGTTTAATATAAACTGGGGCTGGCCTATGCTATAGCACTGTCAGTTAACTTCGTCCCCTTATTTGAGGCGCTTAGAAACGTCGCACGAACAAACCGAAGCCAGCGTTTCGAAGCCCAGGCCAAGGCGAATTTTTCCAGCTGTTCACTTGGAATGCTGGGATAGCCCAAGCCCTTCAAAAACGGCCCGCAAGGTCGGCGGCCTGTTAAAAAGGGTGCTTTCGTTAGAATCAAATCGGCCCGTCACGGAATTGGACGGGAATAGGCTCAAAATGACCGCCAAGGTGTGGGGAATCATGTGTTAAAATATGAAGTTTCAATTCCAAGTTTGGGTTTTGATTCAATACCATTCTCTATATAGAGTTTAATATAAACTGGGGCTGGCCTATGCTATAGCACTGTCAGTTAACTTCGTCCCCTTATTTGAGGCGCTTAGAAACGTCGCACGAACAAACCGAAGCCAGCGTTTCGAAGCCCAGGCCAAGGCGAATTTTTCCAGCTATTCACTTGGAATGCTGGGATAGCCCAAGCCCTTCAAAAACGGCCCGCAAGGTCGGCGGCCTGTTAAAAAGGGTGCTTTCGTTAGAATCAAATCGGCCCGTCACGGAATTGGACGGGAATAGGCTCAAAATGACCGCCAAGGTGTGGGGAATCAAGTGTTAAAATATGAAGTTTCAATTCCAAGTTTGGGTTTTGATTCAATACCATTCTCTATATAGAGTTTAATATAAACTGGGGCTGGCCTATGCTATAGCACTGTCAGTTAACTTCGTCCCCTTATTTGAGGCGCTTAGAAACGTCGCACGAACAAACCGAAGCCAGCGTTTCGAAGCCCAGGCCAAGGCGAATTTTTCCAGCTATTCACTTGGAATGCTGGGATAGCCCAAGCCCTTCAAAAACGGCCCGCAAGGTCGGCGGCCTGTTAAAAAGGGTGCTTTCGTTAGAATCAAATCGGCCCGTCACGGAATTGGACGGGAATAGGCTCAAAATGACCGCCAAGGTGTGGGGAATCATGTGTTAAAATATGAAGTTTCAATTCCAAGTTTGGGTTTTGATTCAATACCATTCTCTATATAGAGTTTAATATAAACTGGGGCTGGCCTATGCTATAGCACTGTCAGTTAACTTCGTCCCCTTATTTGAGGCGCTTAGAAACGTCGCACGAACAAACCGAAGCCAGCGTTTCGAAGCCCAGGCCAAGGCGAATTTTTCCAGCTATTCACTTGGAATGCTGGGATAGCCCAAGCCCTTCAAAAACGGCCCGCAAGGTCGGCGGCCTGTTAAAAAGGGTGCTTTCGTTAGAATCAAATCGGCCCGTCACGGAATTGGACGGGAATAGGCTCAAAATGACCGCCAAGGTGTGGGGAATCATGTGTTAAAATATGAAGTTTCAATTCCAAGTTTGGGTTTTGATTCAATACCATTCTCTATATAGAGTTTAATATAAACTGGGGCTGGCCTATGCTATAGCACTGTCAGTTAACTTCGTCCCCTTATTTGAGGCGCTTAGAAACGTCGCACGAACAAACCGAAGCCAGCGTTTCGAAGCCCAGGCCAAGGCGAATTTTTCCAGCTATTCACTTGGAATGCTGGGATAGCCCAAGCCCTTCAAAAACGGCCCGCAAGGTCGGCGGCCTGTTAAAAAGGGTGCTTTCGTTAGAATCAAATGGGCCCGTCACGGAATTGGACGGGAATAGGCTCAAAATGACCGCCAAGGTGTGGGGAATCATGTGTTAAAATATGAAGTTTCAATTCCAAGTTTGGGTTTTGATTCAATACCATTCTCTATATAGAGTTTAATATAAACTGGGGCTGGCCTATGCTATAGCACTGTCAGTTAACTTCGTCCCCTTATTTGAGGCGCTTAGAAACGTCGCACGAACAAACCGAAGCCAGCGTTTCGAAGCCCAGGCCAAGGCGAATTTTTCCAGCTATTCACTTGGAATGCTGGGATAGCCCAAGCCCTTCAAAAACGGCCCGCAAGGTCGGCGGCCTGTTAAAAAGGGTGCTTTCGTTAGAATCAAATCGGCCCGTCACGGAATTGGACGGGAATAGGCTCAAAATGACCGCCAAGGTGTGGGGAATCATGTGTTAAAATATGAAGTTTCAATTCCAAGTTTGGGTTTTGATTCAATACCATTCTCTATATAGAGTTTAATATAAACTGGGGCTGGCCTATGCTATAGCACTGTCAGTTAACTTCGTCCCCTTATTTGAGGCGCTTAGAAACGTCGCACGAACAAACCGAAGCCAGCGTTTCGAAGCCCAGGCCAAGGCGAATTTTTCCAGCTATTCACTTGGAATGCTGGGATAGCCCAAGCCCTTCAAAAACGGCCCCGCAAGGTCGGCGGCCTGTTAAAAAGGGTGCTTTCGTTAGAATCAAATCGGCCCGTCACGGAATTGGACGGGAATAGGCTCAAAATGACCGCCAAGGTGTGGGGAATCATGTGTTAAAATATGAAGTTTCAATTCCAAGTTTGGGTTTTGATTCAATACCATTCTCTATATAGAGTTTAATATAAACTGGGGCTGGCCTATGCTATAGCACTGTCAGTTAACTTCGTCCCCTTATTTGAGGCGCTTAGAAACGTCGCACGAACAAACCGAAGCCAGCGTTTCGAAGCCCAGGCCAAGGCGAATTTTTCCAGCTATTCACTTGGAATGCTGGGATAGCCCAAGCCCTTCAAAAACGGCCCGCAAGGTCGGCGGCCTGTTAAAAAGGGTGCTTTCGTTAGAATCAAATCGGCCCGTCACGGAATTGGACGGGAATAGGCTCAAAATGACCGCCAAGGTGTGGGGAATCATGTGTTAAAATATGAAGTTTCAATTCCAAGTTTGGGTTTTGATTCAATACCATTCTCTATATAGAGTTTAATATAAACTGGGGCTGGCCTATGCTATAGCACTGTCAGTTAACTTCGTCCCCTTATTTGAGGCGCTTAGAAACGTCGCACGAACAAACCGAAGCCAGCGTTTCGAAGCCCAGGCCAAGGCGAATTTTTCCAGCTATTCACTTGGAATGCTGGGATAGCCCAAGCCCTTCAAAAACGGCCCCGCAAGGTCGGCGGCCTGTTAAAAAGGGTGCTTTCGTTAGAATCAAATCGGCCCGTCACGGAATTGGACGGGAATAGGCTCAAAATGACCGCCAAGGTGTGGGGAATCATGTGTTAAAATATGAAGTTTCAATTCCAAGTTTGGGTTTTGATTCAATACCATTCTCTATATAGAGTTTAATATAAACTGGGGCTGGCCTATGCTATAGCACTGTCAGTTAACTTCGTCCCCTTATTTGAGGCGCTTAGAAACGTCGCACGAACAAACCGAAGCCAGCGTTTCGAAGCCCAGGCCAAGGCGAATTTTTCCAGCTATTCACTTGGAATGCTGGGATAGCCCAAGCCCTTCAAAAACGGCCCGCAAGGTCGGCGGCCTGTTAAAAAGGGTGCTTTCGTTAGAATCAAATCGGCCCGTCACGGAATTGGACGGGAATAGGCTCAAAATGACCGCCAAGGTGTGGGGAATCATGTGTTAAAATATGAAGTTTCAATTCCAAGTTTGGGTTTTGATTCAATACCATTCTCTATATAGAGTTTAATATAAACTGGGGCTGGCCTATGCTATAGCACTGTCAGTTAACTTCGTCCCCTTATTTGAGGCGCTTAGAAACGTCGCACGAACAAACCGAAGCCAGCGTTTCGAAGCCCAGGCCAAGGCGAATTTTTCCAGCTATTCACTTGGAATGCTGGGATAGCCCAAGCCCTTCAAAAACGGCCCGCAAGGTCGGCGGCCTGTTAAAAAGGGTGCTTTCTTTAGAATCAAATCGGCCCGTCACGGAATTGGACGGGAATAGGCTCAAAATGACCGCCAAGGTGTGGGGAATCATGTGTTAAAATATGAAGTTTCAATTCCAAGTTTGGGTTTTGATTCAATACCATTCTCTATATAGAGTTTAATATAAACTGGGGCTGGCCTATGCTATAGCACTGTCAGTTAACTTCGTCCCCTTATTTGAGGCGCTTAGAAACGTCGCACGAACAAACCGAAGCCAGCGTTTCGAAGCCCAGGCCAAGGCGAATTTTTCCAGCTATTCACTTGGAATGCTGGGATAGCCCAAGCACTTCAAAAACGGCCCGCAAGGTCGGCGGCCTGTTAAAAAGGGTGCTTTCGTTAGAATCAAATCGGCCCGTCACGGAATTGGACGGGAATAGGCTCAAAATGACCGCCAAGGTGTGGGGAATCATGTGTTAAAATATGAAGTTTCAATTCCAAGTTTGGGTTTTGATTCAATACCATTCTCTATATAGAGTTTAATATAAACTGGGGCTGGCCTTTGCTATAGCACTGTCAGTTAACTTCGTCCCCTTATTTGAGGCGCTTAGAAACGTCGCACGAACAAACCGAAGCCAGCGTTTCGAAGCCCAGGCCAAGGCGAATTTTTCCAGCTATTCACTTGGAATGCTGGGATAGCCCAAGCCCTTCAAAAACGGCCCGCAAGGTCGGCGGCCTGTTAAAAAGGGTGCTTTCGTTAGAATCAAATCGGCCCGTCACGGAATTGGACGGGAATAGGCTCAAAATGACCGCCAAGGTGTGGGGAATCATGTGTTAAAATATGAAGTTTCAATTCCAAGTTTGGGTTTTGATTCAATACCATTCTCTATATAGAGTTTAATATAAACTGGGGCTGGCCTATGCTATAGCACTGTCAGTTAACTTCGTCCCCTTATTTGAGGCGCTTAGAAACGTCGCACGAACAAACCGAAGCCAGCGTTTCGAAGCCCAGGCCAAGGCGAATTTTTCCAGCTATTCACTTGGAATGCTGGGATAGCCCAAGCCCTTCAAAAACGGCCCGCAAGGTCGGCGGCCTGTTAAAAAGGGTGCTTTCGTTAGAATCAAAACGGCCCGTCACGGAATTGGACGGGAATAGGCTCAAAATGACCGCCAAGGTGTGGGGAATCATGTGTTAAAATATGAAGTTTCAATTCCAAGTTTGGGTTTTGATTCAATACCATTCTCTATATAGAGTTTAATATAAACTGGGGCTGGCCTATGCTATAGCACTGTCAGTTAACTTCGTCCCCTTATTTGAGGCGCTTAGAAACGTCGCCGGAACAAACCGAAGCCAGCGTTTCGAAGCCCAGGCCAAGACGAATTTTTCCAGCTATTCACTTGGAATGCTGGGATAGCCCAAGCCCTTCAAAAACGGCCCGCAAGGTCGGCGGCCTGTTAAAAAGGGTGCTTTCGTTAGAATCAAAACGGCCCGTCACGGAATTGGACGGGAATAGGCTCAAAATGACCGCCAAGGTGTGGGGAATCATGTGTTAAAATATGAAGTTTCAATTCCAAGTTTGGGTTTTGATTCAATACCATTCTCTATATAGAGTTTAATATAAACTGGGGCTGGCCTATGCTATAGCACTGTCAGTTAACTTCGTCCCCTTATTTGAGGCGCTTAGAAACGTCGCACGAACAAACCGAAGCCAGCGTTTCGAAGCCCAGGCCAAGACGAATTTTTCCAGCTATTCACTTGGAATGCTGGGATAGCCCAAGCTTCAAAAACGGCCTGCAAGGTCGGCGGCCTGTTAAAAAGGGTGCTTTCGTTAGAATCAAAACGGCCCGTCACGGAATTGGACAGGAATAGGCTCAAAATGACCGCCAAGGTGTGGGGAATCATGTGTTAAAATATGAAGTTTCAATTCCAAGTTTGGGTTTTGATTCAATACCATTCTCTTTATAGAGTTTAATATAAACTGGGGCTGGCCTATGCTATAGCACTGTCAGTTAACTTCGTCCCCTTATTTGAGGCGCTTAGAAACGTCGCACGAACAAACCGAAGCCAGCGTTTCGAAGCCCAGGCCAAGACGAATTTTTCCAGCTACAGTCGACTCTGTCTTTAGTGGACTCTGTCTTTAGCGGACAACTGTCTTTAGTGGACAATTCTTCTGGTCCCGGCAGGATTTCTCTTTAATTCAATACAGAATTCTCTGTGTTAAAGGGACAACTGTCTTATGTGGACAGCGGACACTTTTTCTGAAATTTTCGTCAGATTCTCTGTCTTAAGTGGACAGTAATGGTCTTAAATGGACAGTACTGGTCTTAAGTGGACAGTGGTCTAAATTATTTTTATTGTAAATCTGGGTTTGAGGGGACAGGGCATGACTGGCAGAACTCCTCCCTTTGATATGTGGCCGGGAGAGTTGTGGAGTGGACAGGGGTTGATTGACAGGACTTCTCCCTTTGATATGTGGCCGGGAGAGGTGTGGAGGGGACAGGGGATGACTGGCAGAACTCCTCCCTTTGATACGTGGCCGGGAGAGGTGTGGAGGGGAGGGGTTGACTGACAGGACTTCTCCCTTTGATGGGAGGCCGGGAGAGGTGTCGAGTGGACAAGGGGTTGACTGACAGGACTTCTCCCTTTGATGGGAGGCTGGGAGAGGTGTGGAGTGGACAGGGGGTGACTGGCAGGACTTCTCCCTTTGATGGGAGGCCGGGAGAGGTGTGGAGTGGACAGGGGGTGACTGACAGGACTTCTCCCTTTGATGGGAGGCCGGGAGAGGTGTGGAGGGTACAGTGAGTGACAGAGGCCTGCAGGTGTTTAAATGGACAGGAGGAGATGATGTGCATGTATTTGCATTATCTATGTAATATGCAACCATGTATTTGCATGGTGCCCACATTTGCACACACTTTTTCAAAAATCAATTTAAGACCTATTTAAGACAGAGATCGACAAATGGGAGTATATTTGGGAAAAGGTACCTAATGACTGTGACTGCTAGTTCTGGAGGTTTGTTCATGTTATGAAACAATCACTTAACATGCAGCTAAAAATTATGTTTTATAATGTTTCTGAAGTCCCAGGGATTCTTCTACTCTTTGTTTTATCATTCTACGATATATAGTTCCTTCGCAATCTTATGTACAATATAGGCCATTATGCTCAATTTTGGCCAAATCTGGCAGTATCTGGCAGAAATTGACTCTTTGTTACATTAATCATGAAATATAGGGGGAAAAAACTATTTTTTAAGTTATTTTGTGAAAAATGTTGAATTACATGAAATTTTCTAAAGATTCTCATGACATTTACTAAAAAAATCAAAATTTTCATAAGCAATGCATCATGGGAAAATCAAAATGGAACGTTTTTAGCAGAATTTCTGCGCATAATTTAGGTTAGCGAGTTACCATGGTTACGGTAAAAAGAATATAAAAAATGAAAAGAACATTTTTTCACATGTAATGTAGAAAATGTTTTTACCTTCTCAAAACTGAAAACAGTAAGTGGAACAAACACTCCTGTCAATAGTTATGGCACTTTTAATATTCTCAGAAATAAGAAAACTTAATTTCTTGATAAACATAAGAAACTTTAAGTTGCCATAACATGGAAGTAACAACAGCAATTGGGAATAAAGGGTTCTCAATGTACAAGAGGTGGGTAGGTTCATACAAGTTTATCTCAGGTTCTATCAGGAATATTTCAAAATGGTTTGCAGCATTTGAAAGAGTAGGTTCTCTACAATAAGAATAATGCTAACACATTTCCCCATGTTTCATGTGATTTTGTGACCTCATTAAATGTCATTAGGTACCTTTTCCCAAATATGCTCCCAAATGTGAGACCCATTTACAAAGTACAAAGAAAAATCTATTTGCATGATGTTTGATGTATAAATGCATTGGCAAAAAAGTGATATTTTGCTCAACCCATAATTTTATTTTCATTTTCAAATCAGATTCATTTTAAGACCTTTTTAACCCTTTAGTCCCCAATCCGGCCATAGCCGCCCGTGGGTAGTACTTGAAAAAAGTTACCGACTGGCTGGTCCTATGGCCCCAGGTTCTTACAGAAACAAAACACGACGGTATGTGCATGGCACGAACCAAACTAGTTCGGCGTGACACCAGAAGGGGGTGCGCACTGCTGCATGACATTTCTGACTTCTTGGTTAGACACCTTTCCCGTCTGCAGCAGGAAAACGGTGGATATATAAGGGCGCAGTGGGTGTTACACAGCGGGTGGTCACCAGTGGGTCTAGTAATGACAGGACGCTTTGTACATAAGAAAGTTGTACTTGAAAAAAGTTACCGACTGGCTGGTCCTATGGCCCCAGGTTCTTACAGAAACAAAACACGACGGCAACAGTTCTAGTAATGATAGGACGCTTTGTACTTAAGAAAGTTCTTCTGGAAAAAAGGTACCGACTGGCTGGTCCTATGGCCCCAGGTTCTTACAGAAACAAAACACGACGGTGTGTGCATGGCACGAACCAAACTAGTTCGGCGTGACACCAGAAGGGGGGTGCGCACTGCTGCATGACATTTCTGACTTCTTGGTTAGACACCTTTCCCGTCTGCAGCAGGAAAACGGTGGATATATAAGGGCGCAGTGGGTGTTACACAGCGGGTGGTCACCAGTGGGTCTAGTAATGACAGGACGCTTTGTACATAAGAAAGTTGTACTTGAAAAAAGTTACCGACTGGCTGGTCCTATGGCCCCAGGTTCTTACAGAAACAAAACACGACGGCAACAGTTCTAGTAATGATAGGACGCTTCGTACTTAAGAAAGTTCTTCTGGAAAAAAGGTACCGACTGGCTGGTCCTATGGCCCCAGGTTCTTACAGAAACAAAACAGTTCGGCGTGACACCAGAAGGGGGTGCGCACTGCTGCATGACATTTCTGAGTTCTTGGTTAGACACCTTTCCCGTCTGCAGCAGGAAAACGGTGGATATATAAGGGCGCAGTGGGTGTTACACAGCGGGTGGTCACCAGTGGGTCTAGTAATGACAGGACGCTTTGTACATAAGAAAGTTGTACTTGAAAAAAGTTACCGACTGGCTGGTCCTATGGCCCCAGGTTCTTACAGAAACAAAACACGACGGCAACAGTTCTAGTAATGATAGGACGCTTCGTACTTAAGAAAGTTCTTCTGGAAAAAAGGTACCGACTGGCTGGTCCTATGGCCCCAGGTTCTTACAGAAACAAAACACGACGGTATGTGCATGGCACGAACCAAACTAGTTCGGCGTGACACCAGAAGGGGGTGCGCACTGCTGCATGACATTTCTGACTTCTTGGTTAGACACCTTTCCCGTCTGCAGCAGGAAAACGGTGGATATATAAGGGCGCAGTGGGTGTTACACAGCGGGTGGTCACCAGTGGGTCTAGTAATGACAGGACGCTTTGTACATAAGAAAGTTGTACTTGAAAAAAGTTACCGACTGGCTGGTCCTATGGCCCCAGGTTCTTACAGAAACAAAACACGACGGCAACAGTTCTAGTAATGATAGGACGCTTCGTACTTAAGAAAGTTCTTGTGGAAAAAAGGTACCGACTGGCTGGTCCTATGGCCCCAGGTTCTTACAGAAACAAAACAGTTCGGCGTGACACCAGAAGGGGGTGCGCACTGCTGCATGACATTTCTGACTTCTTGGTTAGACACCTTTCCCGTCTGCAGCAGGAAAACGGTGGATATATAAGGGCGCAGTGGGTGTTACACAGCGGGTGGTCACCAGTGGGTCTAGTAATGACAGGACGCTTTGTACATAAGAAAGTTATACTTGAAAAAAGTTACCGACTGGCTGGTCCTATGGCCCCAGGTTCTTACAGAAACAAAACACGACGGCAACAGTTCTAGTAATGATAGGACCCTTTGTACTTAAGAAAGTTCTTCTGGAAAAAAGGTACCGACTGGCTGGTCCTATGGCCCCAGGTTCTTACAGAAACAAAACAGTTCGGCGTGACACCAGAAGGGGGTGCGCACTGCTGCATGACATTTCTGACTTCTTGGTTAGACACCTTTCCCGTCTGCAGCAGGAAAACGGTGGATATATAAGGGCGCAGTGGGTGTTACACAGCGGGTGGTCACCAGTGGGTCTAGTAATGACAGGACGCTTTGTACATAAGAAAGTTGTACTTGAAAAAAGTTACCGACTGGCTGGTCCTATGGCCCCAGGTTCTTACAGAAACAAAACACGACGGCAACAGTTCTAGTAATGATAGGACGCTTCGTACTTAAGAAAGTTCTTCTGGAAAAAAGGTACCGACTGGCTGGTCCTATGGCCCCAGGTTCTTACAGAAACAAAACACGACGGTATGTGCATGGCACGAACCAAACTAGTTCGGCGTGACACCAGAAGGGGGTGCGCACTGCTGCATGACATTTCTGACTTCTTGGTTAGACACCTTTCCCGTCTGCAGCAGGAAAACGGTGGATATATAAGGGCGCAGTGGGTGTTACACAGCGGGTGGTCACCAGTGGGTCTAGTAATGACAGGACGCTTTGTACATAAGAAAGTTGTACTTGAAAAAAGTTACCGACTGGCTGGTCCTATGGCCCCAGGTTCTTACAGAAACAAAACACGACGGCAACAGTTCTAGTAATGATAGGACGCTTCGTACTTAAGAAAGTTCTTCTGGAAAAAAGGTACCGACTGGCTGGTCCTATGGCCCCAGGTTCTTACAGAAACAAAACACGACGGTATGTGCATGGCACGAACCAAACTAGTTCGGCGTGACACCAGAAGGGGGTGCGCACTGCTGCATGACATTTCTGACTTCTTGGTTAGACACCTTTCCCGTCTGCAGCAGGAAAACGGTGGATATATAAGGGCGCAGTGGGTGTTACACAGCGGGCGGTCACCAGTGGGTCTAGTAATGACAGGACGCTTTGTACATAAGAAAGTTGTACTTGAAAAAAGTTACCGACTGGCTGGTCCTATGGCCCCAGGTTCTTACAGAAACAAAACACGACGGCAACAGTTCTAGTAATGATAGGACGCTTCGTACTTAAGAAAGTTCTTGTGGAAAAAAGGTACCGACTGGCTGGTCCTATGGCCCCAGGTTCTTACAGAAACAAAACAGTTCGGCGTGACACCAGAAGGGGGTGCGCACTGCTGCATGACATTTCTGACTTCTTGGTTAGACACCTTTCCCGTCTGCAGCAGGAAAACGGTGGATATATAAGGGCGCAGTGGGTGTTACACAGCGGGTGGTCACCAGTGGGTCTAGTAATGACAGGACGCTTTGTACATAAGAAAGTTGTACTTGAAAAAAGTTACCGACTGGCTGGTCCTATGGCCCCAGGTTCTTACAGAAACAAAACACGACGGCAACAGTTCTAGTAATGATAGGACGCTTCGTACTTAAGAAAGTTCTTGTGGAAAAAAGGTACCGACTGGCTGGTCCTATGGCCCCAGGTTCTTACAGAAACAAAACAGTTCGGCGTGACACCAGAAGGGGGTGCGCACTGCTGCATGACATTTCTGACTTCTTGGTTAGACACCTTTCCCGTCTGCAGCAGGAAAACGGTGGATATATAAGGGCGCAGTGGGTGTTACACAGCGGGTGGTCACCAGTGGGTCTAGTAATGACAGGACGCTTTGTACATAAGAAAGTTGTACTTGAAAAAAGTTACCGACTGGCTGGTCCTATGGCCCCAGGTTCTTACAGAAACAAAACACGACGGCAACAGTTCTAGTAATGATAGGACGCTTCGTACTTAAGAAAGTTCTTCTGGAAAAAAGGTACCGACTGGCTGGTCCTATGGCCCCAGGTTCTTACAGAAACAAAACAGTTCGGCGTGACACCAGAAGGGGGTGCGCACTGCTGCATGACATTTCTGACTTCTTGGTTAGACACCTTTCCCGTCTGCAGCAGGAAAACGGTGGATATATAAGGGCGCAGTGGGTGTTACACAGCGGGTGGTCACCAGTGGGTCTAGTAATGACAGGACGCTTTGTACATAAGAAAGTTGTACTTGAAAAAAGTTACCGACTGGCTGGTCCTATGGCCCCAGGTTCTTACAGAAACAAAACACGACGGCAACAGTTCTAGTAATGATAGGACGCTTCGTACTTAAGAAAGTTCTTCTGGAAAAAAGGTACCGACTGGCTGGTCCTATGGCCCCAGGTTCTTACAGAAACAAAACAGTTCGGCGTGACACCAGAAGGGGGTGCGCACTGCTGCATGACATTTCTGACTTCTTGGTTAGACACCTTTCCCGTCTGCAGCAGGAAAACGGTGGATATATAAGGGCGCAGTGGGTGTTACACAGCGGGTGGTCACCAGTGGGTCTAGTAATGACAGGACGCTTTGTACATAAGAAAGTTGTACTTGAAAAAAGTTACCGACTGGCTGGTCCTATGGCCCCAGGTTCTTACAGAAACAAAACACGACGGCAACAGTTCTAGTAATGATAGGACGCTTCGTACTTAAGAAAGTTCTTCTGGAAAAAAGGTACCGACTGGCTGGTCCTATGGCCCCAGGTTCTTACAGAAACAAAACAGTTCGGCGTGACACCAGAAGGGGGTGCGCACTGCTGCATGACATTTCTGACTTCTTGGTTAGACACCTTTCCCGTCTGCAGCAGGAAAACGGTGGATATATAAGGGCGCAGTGGGTGTTACACAGCGGGTGGTCACCAGTGGGTCTAGTAATGACAGGACGCTTTGTACATAAGAAAGTTGTACTTGAAAAAAGTTACCGACTGGCTGGTCCTATGGCCCCAGGTTCTTACAGAAACAAAACACGACGGCAACAGTTCTAGTAATGATAGGACGCTTTGTACTTAAGAAAGTTCTTGTGGAAAAAAGGTACCGACTGGCTGGTCCTATGGCCCCAGGTTCTTACAGAAACAAAACACGACGGTGTGTGCATGGCACGAACCAAACTAGTTCGGCGTGACACCAGAAGGGGGTGCGCACTGCTGCATGACATTTCTGACTTCTTGGTTAGACACCTTTCCCGTCTGCAGCAGGAAAACGGTGGATATATAAGGGCGCAGTGGGTGTTACACAGCGGGCGGTCACCAGTGGGTCTAGTAATGACAGGACGCTTTGTACATAAGAAAGTTGTACTTGAAAAAAGTTACCGACTGGCTGGTCCTATGGCCCCAGGTTCTTACAGAAACAAAACACGACGGCAACAGTTCTAGTAATGATAGGACGCTTCGTACTTAAGAAAGTTCTTGTGGAAAAAAGGTACCGACTGGCTGGTCCTATGGCCCCAGGTTCTTACAGAAACAAAACAGTTCGGCGTGACACCAGAAGGGGGTGCGCACTGCTGCATGACATTTCTGACTTCTTGGTTAGACACCTTTCCCGTCTGCAGCAGGAAAACGGTGGATATATAAGGGCGCAGTGGGTGTTACACAGCGGGTGGTCACCAGTGGGTCTAGTAATGACAGGACGCTTTGTACATAAGAAAGTTGTACTTGAAAAAAGTTACCGACTGGCTGGTCCTATGGCCCCAGGTTCTTACAGAAACAAAACACGACGGCAACAGTTCTAGTAATGATAGGACGCTTCGTACTTAAGAAAGTTCTTCTGGAAAAAAGGTACCGACTGGCTGGTCCTATGGCCCCAGGTTCTTACAGAAACAAAACAGTTCGGCGTGACACCAGAAGGGGGTGCGCACTGCTGCATGACATTTCTGACTTCTTGGTTAGACACCTTTCCCGTCTGCAGCAGGAAAACGGTGGATATATAAGGGCGCAGTGGGTGTTACACAGCGGGTGGTCACCAGTGGGTCTAGTAATGACAGGACGCTTTGTACATAAGAAAGTTGTACTTGAAAAAAGTTACCGACTGGCTGGTCCTATGGCCCCAGGTTCTTACAGAAACAAAACACGACGGCAACAGTTCTAGTAATGATAGGACGCTTCGTACTTAAGAAAGTTCTTCTGGAAAAAAGGTACCGACTGGCTGGTCCTATGGCCCCAGGTTCTTACAGAAACAAAACACGACGGTATGTGCATGGCACGAACCAAACTAGTTCGGCGTGACACCAGAAGGGGGTGCGCACTGCTGCATGACATTTCTGACTTCTTGGTTAGACACCTTTCCCGTCTGCAGCAGGAAAACGGTGGATATATAAGGGCGCAGTGGGTGTTACACAGCGGGTGGTCACCAGTGGGTCTAGTAATGACAGGACGCTTTGTACATAAGAAAGTTGTACTTGAAAAAAGTTACCGACTGGCTGGTCCTATGGCCCCAGGTTCTTACAGAAACAAAACACGACGGCAACAGTTCTAGTAATGATAGAACGCTTCGTACTTAAGAAAGTTCTTGTGGAAAAAAGGTACCGACTGGCTGGTCCTATGGCCCCAGGTTCTTACAGAAACAAAACAGTTCGGCGTGACACCAGAAGGGGGTGCGCACTGCTGCATGACATTTCTGACTTCTTGGTTAGACACCTTTCCCGTCTGCAGCAGGAAAACGGTGGATATATAAGGGCGCAGTGGGTGTTACACAGCGGGTGGTCACCAGTGGGTCTAGTAATGACAGGACGCTTTGTACATAAGAAAGTTATACTTGAAAAAAGTTACCGACTGGCTGGTCCTATGGCCCCAGGTTCTTACAGAAACAAAACACGACGGCAACAGTTCTAGTAATGATAGGACCCTTTGTACTTAAGAAAGTTCTTCTGGAAAAAAGGTACCGACTGGCTGGTCCTATGGCCCCAGGTTCTTACAGAAACAAAACAGTTCGGCGTGACACCAGAAGGGGGTGCGCACTGCTGCATGACATTTCTGACTTCTTGGTTAGACACCTTTCCCGTCTGCAGCAGGAAAACGGTGGATATATAAGGGCGCAGTGGGTGTTACACAGCGGGTGGTCACCAGTGGGTCTAGTAATGACAGGACGCTTTGTACATAAGAAAGTTGTACTTGAAAAAAGTTACCGACTGGCTGGTCCTATGGCCCCAGGTTCTTACAGAAACAAAACACGACGGCAACAGTTCTAGTAATGATAGGACGCTTCGTACTTAAGAAAGTTCTTCTGGAAAAAAGGTACCGACTGGCTGGTCCTATGGCCCCAGGTTCTTACAGAAACAAAACACGACGGTATGTGCATGGCACGAACCAAACTAGTTCGGCGTGACACCAGAAGGGGGTGCGCACTGCTGCATGACATTTCTGACTTCTTGGTTAGACACCTTTCCCGTCTGCAGCAGGAAAACGGTGGATATATAAGGGCGCAGTGGGTGTTACACAGCGGGTGGTCACCAGTGGGTCTAGTAATGACAGGACGCTTTGTACATAAGAAAGTTGTACTTGAAAAAAGTTACCGACTGGCTGGTCCTATGGCCCCAGGTTCTTACAGAAACAAAACACGACGGCAACAGTTCTAGTAATGATAGGACGCTTCGTACTTAAGAAAGTTCTTCTGGAAAAAAGGTACCGACTGGCTGGTCCTATGGCCCCAGGTTCTTACAGAAACAAAACACGACGGTATGTGCATGGCACGAACCAAACTAGTTCGGCGTGACACCAGAAGGGGGTGCGCACTGCTGCATGACATTTCTGACTTCTTGGTTAGACACCTTTCCCGTCTGCAGCAGGAAAACGGTGGATATATAAGGGCGCAGTGGGTGTTACACAGCGGGTGGTCACCAGTGGGTCTAGTAATGACAGGACGCTTTGTACATAAGAAAGTTGTACTTGAAAAAAGTTACCGACTGGCTGGTCCTATGGCCCCAGGTTCTTACAGAAACAAAACACGACGGCAACAGTTCTAGTAATGATAGGACGCTTCGTACTTAAGAAAGTTCTTGTGGAAAAAAGGTACCGACTGGCTGGTCCTATGGCCCCAGGTTCTTACAGAAACAAAACAGTTCGGCGTGACACCAGAAGGGGGTGCGCACTGCTGCATGACATTTCTGACTTCTTGGTTAGACACCTTTCCCGTCTGCAGCAGGAAAACGGTGGATATATAAGGGCGCAGTGGGTGTTACACAGCGGGTGGTCACCAGTGGGTCTAGTAATGACAGGACGCTTTGTACATAAGAAAGTTGTACTTGAAAAAAGTTACCGACTGGCTGGTCCTATGGCCCCAGGTTCTTACAGAAACAAAACACGACGGCAACAGTTCTAGTAATGATAGGACGCTTCGTACTTAAGAAAGTTCTTCTGGAAAAAAGGTACCGACTGGCTGGTCCTATGGCCCCAGGTTCTTACAGAAACAAAACACGACGGTATGTGCATGGCACGAACCAAACTAGTTCGGCGTGACACCAGAAGGGGGTGCGCACTGCTGCATGACATTTCTGACTTCTTGGTTAGACACCTTTCCCGTCTGCAGCAGGAAAACGGTGGATATATAAGGGCGCAGTGGGTGTTACACAGCGGGTGGTCACCAGTGGGTCTAGTAATGACAGGACGCTTTGTACATAAGAAAGTTGTACTTGAAAAAAGTTACCGACTGGCTGGTCCTATGGCCCCAGGTTCTTACAGAAACAAAACACGACGGCAACAGTTCTAGTAATGATAGGACGCTTCGTACTTAAGAAAGTTCTTCTGGAAAAAAGGTACCGACTGGCTGGTCCTATGGCCCCAGGTTCTTACAGAAACAAAACACGACGGTATGTGCATGGCACGAACCAAACTAGTTCGGCGTGACACCAGAAGGGGGTGCGCACTGCTGCATGACATTTCTGACTTCTTGGTTAGACACCTTTCCCGTCTGCAGCAGGAAAACGGTGGATATATAAGGGCGCAGTGGGTGTTACACAGCGGGTGGTCACCAGTGGGTCTAGTAATGACAGGACGCTTTGTACATAAGAAAGTTGTACTTGAAAAAAGTTACCGACTGGCTGGTCCTATGGCCCCAGGTTCTTACAGAAACAAAACACGACGGCAACAGTTCTAGTAATGATAGGACGCTTCGTACTTAAGAAAGTTCTTCTGGAAAAAAGGTACCGACTGGCTGGTCCTATGGCCCCAGGTTCTTACAGAAACAAAACACGACGGTATGTGCATGGCACGAACCAAACTAGTTCGGCGTGACACCAGAAGGGGGTGCGCACTGCTGCATGACATTTCTGACTTCTTGGTTAGACACCTTTCCCGTCTGCAGCAGGAAAACGGTGGATATATAAGGGCGCAGTGGGTGTTACACAGCGGGCGGTCACCAGTGGGTCTAGTAATGACAGGACGCTTTGTACATAAGAAAGTTGTACTTGAAAAAAGTTACCGACTGGCTGGTCCTATGGCCCCAGGTTCTTACAGAAACAAAACACGACGGCAACAGTTCTAGTAATGATAGGACGCTTCGTACTTAAGAAAGTTCTTGTGGAAAAAAGGTACCGACTGGCTGGTCCTATGGCCCCAGGTTCTTACAGAAACAAAACAGTTCGGCGTGACACCAGAAGGGGGTGCGCACTGCTGCATGACATTTCTGACTTCTTGGTTAGACACCTTTCCCGTCTGCAGCAGGAAAACGGTGGATATATAAGGGCGCAGTGGGTGTTACACAGCGGGTGGTCACCAGTGGGTCTAGTAATGACAGGACGCTTTGTACATAAGAAAGTTGTACTTGAAAAAAGTTACCGACTGGCTGGTCCTATGGCCCCAGGTTCTTACAGAAACAAAACACGACGGCAACAGTTCTAGTAATGATAGGACGCTTCGTACTTAAGAAAGTTCTTGTGGAAAAAAGGTACCGACTGGCTGGTCCTATGGCCCCAGGTTCTTACAGAAACAAAACAGTTCGGCGTGACACCAGAAGGGGGTGCGCACTGCTGCATGACATTTCTGACTTCTTGGTTAGACACCTTTCCCGTCTGCAGCAGGAAAACGGTGGATATATAAGGGCGCAGTGGGTGTTACACAGCGGGTGGTCACCAGTGGGTCTAGTAATGACAGGACGCTTTGTACATAAGAAAGTTGTACTTGAAAAAAGTTACCGACTGGCTGGTCCTATGGCCCCAGGTTCTTACAGAAACAAAACACGACGGCAACAGTTCTAGTAATGATAGGACGCTTCGTACTTAAGAAAGTTCTTCTGGAAAAAAGGTACCGACTGGCTGGTCCTATGGCCCCAGGTTCTTACAGAAACAAAACACGACGGTATGTGCATGGCACGAACCAAACTAGTTCGGCGTGACACCAGAAGGGGGTGCGCACTGCTGCATGACATTTCTGACTTCTTGGTTAGACACCTTTCCCGTCTGCAGCAGGAAAACGGTGGATATATAAGGGCGCAGTGGGTGTTACACAGCGGGTGGTCACCAGTGGGTCTAGTAATGACAGGACGCTTTGTACATAAGAAAGTTGTACTTGAAAAAAGTTACCGACTGGCTGGTCCTATGGCCCCAGGTTCTTACAGAAACAAAACACGACGGCAACAGTTCTAGTAATGATAGGACGCTTCGTACTTAAGAAAGTTCTTCTGGAAAAAAGGTACCGACTGGCTGGTCCTATGGCCCCAGGTTCTTACAGAAACAAAACACGACGGTATGTGCATGGCACGAACCAAACTAGTTCGGCGTGACACCAGAAGGGGGTGCGCACTGCTGCATGACATTTCTGACTTCTTGGTTAGACACCTTTCCCGTCTGCAGCAGGAAAACGGTGGATATATAAGGGCGCAGTGGGTGTTACACAGCGGGCGGTCACCAGTGGGTCTAGTAATGACAGGACGCTTTGTACATAAGAAAGTTGTACTTGAAAAAAGTTACCGACTGGCTGGTCCTATGGCCCCAGGTTCTTACAGAAACAAAACACGACGGCAACAGTTCTAGTAATGATAGGACGCTTCGTACTTAAGAAAGTTCTTGTGGAAAAAAGGTACCGACTGGCTGGTCCTATGGCCCCAGGTTCTTACAGAAACAAAACAGTTCGGCGTGACACCAGAAGGGGGTGCGCACTGCTGCATGACATTTCTGACTTCTTGGTTAGACACCTTTCCCGTCTGCAGCAGGAAAACGGTGGATATATAAGGGCGCAGTGGGTGTTACACAGCGGGTGGTCACCAGTGGGTCTAGTAATGACAGGACGCTTTGTACATAAGAAAGTTGTACTTGAAAAAAGTTACCGACTGGCTGGTCCTATGGCCCCAGGTTCTTACAGAAACAAAACACGACGGCAACAGTTCTAGTAATGATAGGACGCTTCGTACTTAAGAAAGTTCTTGTGGAAAAAAGGTACCGACTGGCTGGTCCTATGGCCCCAGGTTCTTACAGAAACAAAACAGTTCGGCGTGACACCAGAAGGGGGTGCGCACTGCTGCATGACATTTCTGACTTCTTGGTTAGACACCTTTCCCGTCTGCAGCAGGAAAACGGTGGATATATAAGGGCGCAGTGGGTGTTACACAGCGGGTGGTCACCAGTGGGTCTAGTAATGACAGGACGCTTTGTACATAAGAAAGTTGTACTTGAAAAAAGTTACCGACTGGCTGGTCCTATGGCCCCAGGTTCTTACAGAAACAAAACACGACGGCAACAGTTCTAGTAATGATAGGACGCTTCGTACTTAAGAAAGTTCTTCTGGAAAAAAGGTACCGACTGGCTGGTCCTATGGCCCCAGGTTCTTACAGAAACAAAACAGTTCGGCGTGACACCAGAAGGGGGTGCGCACTGCTGCATGACATTTCTGACTTCTTGGTTAGACACCTTTCCCGTCTGCAGCAGGAAAACGGTGGATATATAAGGGCGCAGTGGGTGTTACACAGCGGGTGGTCACCAGTGGGTCTAGTAATGACAGGACGCTTTGTACATAAGAAAGTTGTACTTGAAAAAAGTTACCGACTGGCTGGTCCTATGGCCCCAGGTTCTTACAGAAACAAAACACGACGGCAACAGTTCTAGTAATGATAGGACGCTTCGTACTTAAGAAAGTTCTTCTGGAAAAAAGGTACCGACTGGCTGGTCCTATGGCCCCAGGTTCTTACAGAAACAAAACAGTTCGGCGTGACACCAGAAGGGGGTGCGCACTGCTGCATGACATTTCTGACTTCTTGGTTAGACACCTTTCCCGTCTGCAGCAGGAAAACGGTGGATATATAAGGGCGCAGTGGGTGTTACACAGCGGGTGGTCACCAGTGGGTCTAGTAATGACAGGACGCTTTGTACATAAGAAAGTTGTACTTGAAAAAAGTTACCGACTGGCTGGTCC